>JAHREE010000152.1:9529144-9557829 GCA_033628505.1 Tringa tobata | reverse complement strand
AAGAGAAAGAAAAAGAGAAAGAAAAAAGAGAAAACATGAAAATACTTGGTCTCTGATTTGCTGTATTTTTAACTCTTCATTTTTAGAACAAGTCCTTATGACATTTTCCTACCCAGCTTTCCAAAAACTACAATACTGGATTCATACTGAATAGTTGTAAATAAGTAGGAAGTCACTGTGTTGTTAACTGCTGCAATGTAGAGTCCTCTTGGTGGAATTGAAGAGTATATGGCAATAGATCCAGCAAATGACTGTTTGTTGCAGGTAGGATAGGAAGCATAAGAGCAGACTCCCATGAAATACGTATGTATCATGATGTTGAATTTCAAGAAGAACCAAAGGTCAGTCGCTATTTTCATATATGATTCTTACTTGTACAAAAAGTCTCACTTTGATGTGTGTGTTGCATATGTTTTCTCTCTTTATAATGGAAATAATTTTTAATGAATTTTTAGCATTATATTTGTCCTGGGAAGGAGAAATAGGTTCATTAACAACTTCATTAAGTTGATTAAAGCTCTGGGATTCATTGTTTTATGAATCAAGCTATGTATTACTGATCTGCCTTGTTTTTAAATGTTTATTTGCCTGATCAATTCCCAAGGGAACATTTTTTTAAATAAAAAATAATTTAGTAATAATAATAAAATTGTAATGGGAGAAGACAATCTGATTCTTTACATTACTACTTCATCTGACATGCCTGATTTAAGTGGCTTACTGAATTAATCTACTAAACTAGGTGAGAAAATTTGGGTTTGAAACATTGATTTTAGATAGTGTAAGCACTTCATAATGCAAGCACTTCATAATTGTCATGGCAGCAGCTCTTACCATTACAATTCTTTCTGAAATGTCCAGGTTACTTCTTCAATAGGTGATACATTCAAGTCATATTTGGGAAACTAGGGATCTCATTCTCTCTCTCTCATTCTTTCTACTGATTTTAAACATCATGACTTATTTTTCAGTCCTGCAAAACCAAAATGTCAAGAAATTTGTGTCAGTTGATTACCTCTGTGATTTTAGAAACCTTCACAGAATGTGAATTTCTCTGACTAACTATCCCCACAGTCATCTTCCCTAGTAAAATGGACATCCTTCGCTTTATGAAAAGAAGCCAGGTTTACTTTTATTTTGTTTGTCAGTGTTCATTGTAACAAGGTTTTAAGATTAAATATTCAGTTGACTTTTTTACTGCAGATAGTTCTAGAATCATTCCACAGTTGCTCTCCTCAAAGAACTCCAGTTCCTTTTTTCCATCAATAACAACAGAAAAAGGACTTTTTATCCCATGATGGTCAGTTTTCCCATATAATAAAAATTTATGGATGTGTGTCTTCATAAGTCTTCATCCTCTTCATGAGGATTGTGGTATGTATATACTTAATTAATGCTTAGCATGAAAAATGGAAGTCAAAGATTCCATGGCTGCACAAAATCTGTCAGAAAATAGGAGTAATTTGTAAGCTTTAAAAAATGTTTTGTTTCACATTTGAAATATTAAAAAGTTGTTTATTTGGCATTTTAATTGTACTACATTAAAATACATTGGTTTTTTTATTTATATATATATTTTTTTTTTTTAGCATATAGAAAGATATATAAAATATCGTGTCTGTGGTACTGGATATTATCAGAGACATGATCCTAAGGTTTGATCTTATATTGCAGTATTTGTAGTCATATCACCATGCATGCAATGACATCTCTTCTATACCAAATAGTCTTATGATTTGAAAAGAGGCACTCCCTTTAAGGAAATGAGTCTATCTGATACAATGAGTGAAACAAAACACCTCTCAGCTGTAATCTTATGTTTCCTTTTATTTTGGAAACAGCTCCTTTGTATGGCTTCTAATATGATATGGTCTTTATGGTCAATTTTGTCAAAAATGTTTTTGTCTTTCAGAATTCTTACCCTGAATTTAGGTCTACATTAGGACCCACTGCTTATAATTTGTTCTGTGTAGGTGTTGGGAACTGAAGCAAACTTAAACTTGATTATTTGAATCATGTGCATTCATTAGCACTAGTAGCTACCTTGCTTTGCACAAGTAGCTACACTGGTCAAGCCTTCGGCTGCAAGCTATAACCTAGCAGCGTGGTGAATTTAGGCTGAAGTCCTTAGTCCAAGAATGGCTACTAACTTTGCATGGCTTTTGTATATTGTAACTTAACTAACACAATTAAATTGTATAATTAATATTAACAAAGATTGTATGTTTAGCAATATGACTTAGAGTGACCATTATGATCAAAGGGAAAGGGAACTATAATTCTTGGAAATGAAGAAAGGCACCACTGAATTGGGAGTCAGCAGAAGACGGGTGAATCTCAGGTCCAGAAGACAAAAAGGAACTGTGTAAGAAGGTAAAGGTGCTGGCACCAAAACTCCGGTCATCAAAGAGGACATGTAGCCACTGAACAACTTGATTGGGCAAAAGACGCATGCTTGTCATGTGAACAGGTGCATGAACAGCTTTGTCTGAGACTGTGAGGCTCTAAAAAGCACAGGAAAGTAATTGAGGGTGTCATAAATCCTTGTGATGATTATGTTTTTTTATTGTTTCCAGTATTGGAAAATTATTTTTGGTTTTAATTTTCCCAATAGACAACATTACAACCACTACTAGTTAGTATGTTCTGTCAAATTCCTAGTTTTAAGCACATTCTTCTCATTGATTTCTCTATACTAAGCTACTAATGGAGTTATAACTTCCTGAATTGGAAACTTCAGGAGTTATTTTCAGAATTTTTCTTTCCAGGTTTTTTTGTTCCACCAGCAACTATATGCAACTTCATGGAACCTAGTGGGAGAGAAATCCTAGGGATTTTTCCATGAGAAAAAATGTTTAAAAATCTACCTTCTGTTCTACTGATCCTCTTTATCCATGAGCACTAAGGCTAAATTCACAACAGAGTGAAAACACTGACACATCTAAATATAAAATTTAGAGTCTCAGAACAGCCCAGCGAATGCTGCGCAAATCTCAGTCCACAAAATACACAGTATTCATCAGTATCATCCCTCTGGCTACCTCAACCTGTTTTCATAGGCATGCACAGGACTGCATAGCCTTACCTGTGCCAAGCAGTTTAGGCTGTATTTCGGTCCATCTGTTGCCTGACTACTTTGTATGTGGAGTCCCATCTGGTAAAAGTGCAAACTGCAGCTTTCTCCCAAGAGCTTATTTAGAAAATCAAGCAGGGTTCGCCTAAGGAACTATCACTTACCTTTTCAAAGGTAACCATCATCAATAGGCTATTCATTGTACAAGACATGGTCACAAAGAGGACTATTTCACAGTCCAGAGATCTGGATGTTTCCCACAGTTTTTGATTGCTCCTGCCCTGCCAGCATATGCTGCATGGGTGCCTTGCCAAGCTTGTGGCACCAAGGCTTAGCTGAATAGTATGTTACAACCAGCTACCCTTTGACTGTGTTGTCAAACAAACAATAATTTATAATCCTAACTGGTGTGTACCCCACTTGCAATCTCTCTACATATCACTGATGATGTTCAATCAAATATATACACACTTCTGTAACATGTTCTCCCCTTAGAATCTCCTGGGTTTTGATCGTTATTTTAACCTCTTCACAGAAAATCAGATCAATGTGGTATGATGCAATGCAAGCTGACACAAAATGAGCCTATTGCCAGCCAAACCATCTACTGTTAATCATTTAGCCTTTGAGTGGCTATTGTGTGTCTACGATCTTTTTCACTCCCAAGCTATTGTCACCATAGAATTTACTAGCATATCTCAGCAGCCATCAGTGCTACTAGCAATTTCATACATTTTCTTCAATCAAGTATTTTTTAATGACTGTATTTATCTTATGTTTGCTTGGTTTGTTGGCAAAATTGTTGTTAGTCATCTCTGCTAGACCACCGCATGAGAAACACAATATGTTACACACACTTTGCAAGGGGTTTTTCTTAAAAAAAAACTGATTTATAACTATGTAATTATATCTCCTGCACTGTGGGTACATTTATGACTTCTCACTTAGTTGTAGATTTTTTTAAGTCACAAAAACTCACTGTAGTGTGTCTTCTAATTTATTTATTTTTCATGGAATTAGTCTACCTCATTTAACATTTGTGTAATGAACGTGGCTTGAATTATTTTTTTAGGTATAAAAAAATCTTGGAGCAGGAACTCCTGTCTAGGTCATGTCCAGAAGGATTTTTTTTCTGAAAAATAACAACTATCAGATGATGTCAGCTACTCCAAAGACATTAACTGCATTCCTTTCTCATCCTGGATTTAATGGCAGGGTGAAGGTACTATAACAAGAAAGCTGATGGATACAAGAAGTGTAATGCACAAAAGACTACTGTGAGATTTTGCATGCAATCAATATTGTAATTTATATCCTGATATGATGGAAAATTGTAACACACTTTAAGCTTTATTTTGTCATTCTTCTCCCTTTTTCTGCACATGTCATGCAGCTGAACCCCCAAACTTCCCCACTGGGGAGCACATGGTCCCCAACAGTACTACCTTCCTACACTAACAAAAAAAATAAAAATCTCATTTCACACAGCTGTATTCACATACTCAAAGAGAAAAATATCGATAAATAAAATCCCCTTTTGCTCAGCGGGATATTTTCCATTAAAGACATTCTGATCTACGGGAAAAAAAATAGTCAACCAGATCTTCTTTGAAGTTTTGATTTATTTCTTGCTGTGTAGACACCGTGATAATAGGTGGTATGATAGAAAGAAGCAAAGAGTAGATGAAGAGAAAAGTAAAGTAATACAAGTATTTTTAAAGAGCCTGGGATTTACTCTTCACACAAGGTGCCCTCTAATGTACAAGAAAAGTGGCCCAATATTTTGCTTGTCCTTTTTCATCAGACTGTGACTTCAAAGTAACCTTGTCAAAACAGACCTTTAGTAGCTCTAATTTACCCAAGGGAAAAACAAAACCAGAAAACCACTAGTGATGTGCCAATTACAGACTCACAGTATTAATCTAGAAATTTTTTTCCTTTGAAAAGTTTTAGACTTTTTGTGAGGAGGTGAGGGGCTAAGTTTGTTTTTCTTTTAAGCAGCCTTTCTGGTTATGTTTTTGGGGAGCAAGGGTGATATTTTGTATTCAGAACTGGCTATGTGCATTCCCAGAATGTATTCTGGGCTTTCTTCTTTAAAAGTAGTTGTCTGTATCATAACTAGATACTGCATCTGCTTCAGTAATGGTCTTCAGGTTGCAGCATTGCACTCTTCAGGGAAAGCGAACCTTGTGGCTGCTCTACACTTTACTCACTGATGACAGGTTAAAGTTGTAATTGTATGTTTTCATCTGAAAAGAAATATTCAGAGATTTTACTTTCAATCAGGGAGAGTGCACAAATAGATTTTCCAGTTACTCTTGCCTATGACTTTTGGGAGCTCAGGCTCAGTTCATTTCTTTGGGCAGGTAATGTGAACTGCCAGGAAAGATGTTGTTCACTAGGCTAAAGAATATCTTGTTATGGGTAATATACTACACTCTCTGATACTATCACTTCCGCCAAAGAAAACCTAATTAAGCAAAACAGAGAAGAATCAAAAAAGCATGATTTTGATAGTCACTTTTTCCAGCATGTTCTCTAATGTAGTTGTTAAGGTTCTCTAAAGTTCTCTAGAGACACCAAGAGAAGGACTTTCCTAGACATCCAGGAAGGATTACAGAAACCATCTGAGAGAAGCTGAACAGAAATCTTTACCAATCATTAGGGATGCATCTTCCAGTGCTGTAAATGCTCTAAATAGACATTATTTTTTTTGTTATCCTTTTTGTCTATTTTGGTTTGAAGACAAAAGAAAAAAAGGAAGAGATAGGCTTAGTTTCTTGTTAATACTGTCTTCTTTTCCAATGGATTTAGACACGTCTATTATTTCCTTTGGGATTATTTTTAGCACTAACATCAGATGACTATGATGCTTTTCTGAGAACTTACACACACCTTCTGAGAGAAGTTTTGAGCAGTATCTTGTTCTTAATCTATATAACACTTAGTATTCAAGTAAAGTAGAACATATGTTCCTAATATTTTATTCTTAAATACCAGCATATTGTAATATTTGAAGCCTTAGAGAAATTAGAATGGATGAAGTATGTCTCTGGATATTCCATTTCCTTATTTATTTTTATTTTATTTTAGTTGTAGACAAAACCAGAAATCTGATATTAAATTCAGTCAGAATAACTTTTTTTTTGTTTCTCCTGGCTTTCCAGTTTAGCACAGAAATTTGGATATTGATTAATTTCATGGCAAAATTCATATCATTGCTTTGCCATTAGCCCTAAAACCCCAACAATAGACAATTGCATAACTGAATCTAAAACTACAGTATCAAGTGGTTCTCATGAAAAGCATTTAATGTATACATTTAGCATACATATATATAAAATCTTTTTGAAGTAGGAGAATTTGCTTCATCCTTTTGTGATCGATTCCATTAAGACACTTTGTAAGAATATAATATTCTGCACATTTTCATTAAATGATGCATGATATGAAATTTTACAACTGAACAATAAAATCTCCTTTGTTATGACAACTAATGAAGGTCCAGGGTAGGATCCTGTAGTTAATATTTCACTCATTTCCACCAAAAGTTAAACATTTTTCTTTATGTTTGATACAATGTTTTAAGAAAAACACTTTCATTTTACTCATTAACATGTGAATTAATACATTAATACATTAAAACATAAATCTGCCAGTATTTTCTTGTATTTTACAAGAATTTATCATCCTATCTACAAACAGAGAACAGTTCTACCTGTAAGTGAATAGCCTTTACTCTGAAAAGCTAATGCAATAGTGTCCTCCCTTTTATCTAGGAAACAACCCTGCAATTGTTGTAAACTGAAAGCAGGTAAATATAGATTAGATATTAGGAAGAAAGTCTTTACTGTGAGGGTGTTGAGACACTGGAACAGGTTGCCCAGAGAAGCTGTGGATGTCCCATCCCTGGAGGTGTTCAAGGCCAGGTTGGATGGGGCTTTGAACAACCTGGTCTGGTGGGAGGTGTCCCTGCCCATGGCAGGGGGGTTGGAACTCAGTGGTCTTTAAGGTCCCTTCCAACTCTAACCATTCTATGATTCTATGAAAATAGAAACAAACTTTCTGCTCCTTTTATTTCACAGTCATTCTCATATTACCGCCAATTTCATGCTAAACCCAAGGCTTTCGTAAGTGCTGCAACTGTCACTTACTTCTCCAGCAATTCCTTTGAAGCGTCACTGGTTTTGAACAACTACTTCAATCATAATCAGAGTATAAATCAATTGACTGCATCTGTGGACAACTACTTGAGTGTGTTGGCCAGATAACACTATTAGAGAAGTGATGTTGAAAGTTTAAGTGGCTAGTCAAATTAGATTATTTTTGATTAAGCCTCTCTATGCTACAGGATGTTCAGGCTATGCTAATGATTAATTGAGAAAAACTGCTCCAGGATTAGAAAATCTTCCCAAGTTTTTCATACACTAAAAGAAGCAGCAATCTGTAGCAAGCCTGCCATGTGGATACCTTGTGTTAATTATCATCAATATGGGTTGGGGTTTTTTTTTGTTTGTATGTTTTTGGTTTTTTTGGTTGGTTGGTTGTGGTATTTTGTCCCCTTAGGAAAGTCTGAGAACAACTTTCTGGGATTAGATAGTTTGTGAACATCTGAAAAAAGATGAGACACAAACAGTGGATGCAAGTTATAAGTTTCTTAAATGAAGTGTCAGTCATTTACTACATCTGAGGACATAGACCTCTAATCTGTAAAATATTATTATTGATTTAAAGCTTATCTGTTAACTGCATGACATAGAAATATTTGTAGACTTATACATATAAGATTTCAGAAATCAGATAAGTAAATCTAGAAAAAATAATTTCAATGATCTTATCTAACAGGTCCTCAAAATATATCCACATGTTTAAGAGATCAGTCGCTGATGGATAAATGGCAAGTTTGTCATCTAACCCTGTGCTGGGCAGTGCCTAGATATGCTTTTGTCAAGCTGGAATTAGAGAATACCACTGTTTGGGCCCTGTTTCCACTTTGTTCCTAGTTGATGTTGTTTTGAAAGAGAAGGAAAAAAAGGTGGGGGTGATTCTCGTTAGTTTTTCCCCTTTTATCTGTAATTCTCATGTTCTAGTCCAAAACAAGGTAACAAAATTGTATTGTTATTCTATACGAGAGTATAAATATGAAATCAGAATAAGGGCAGAAAACCAGCATGCTTTATAAAGAGAAAAAAAAGAGTTCTTAAATTACAAATGAGACAGTTATTACCTTCAAGACACCACCAGCCCATCATTCCCACTTAAGCGCATTCTAAGTGTGTTCATCAAAGAAACAGAAGATGAAACATTTTGCGTCCCACAATGTTTAGTACTTCCAAACAAGTTAATAAATTCTTATTCATACAGGCCAAAATGATCTTTTTTCTTCATTATCATAGAGGTGACTAACGTAGGATCTGATTTTATAACGATGTAGTCTGGCATAATTTTGGACCTATGCCAGTCTACAATGCTCACACCATGTGCTATTCTAGCTTCCTTAATTTGTTTTGCAACTTGCAACTTTCTCAAAGTTGTAAGAGATCTAATCTTTTCCAAAAATCCTTAAAATTTTCTGGTGCTCTACTGATCCATTCTTGTAAACACTGATCACATTATATGTGTAAAATCCTTGCACCCTCAAGTAGAGAATGCTGGAAAGACAATTTTTAATTTCTTAAGTTACTGAGATTTAGTTGGACTGGAAATATTAGTATAAAAAGATCATATAATCTAATCATTGTGTCTGCACTGCTAAGTTGTTTATAAGACAGCAGCACTTCACATTCACTTTGATCCTGGGCAAATAAAACCAGCAGGTACAATTTAGCAGGAAATCAGAGTCTGTTCTTTCTTACTGTTTTTATAATAGTTTACTATGTCTGTCCCTATCAAATTCCTAATTTAATGAACTGCAGTCTCAAGGATGGGCTGTTCTTCTGCCTTGTAATCCAAGCAAATGAGTATGTTTGATTCAGTCAAAAGAAACCTTTGAAGAACATCATGTTGTAGTAATTTAAAATAAAAAAAAAAGAGAGAGAGAAGGGGAAAAAAAATTAATCAACGTTGGTGTTCCTGACACCAAGAAGGGGCAAAACACTATCTCAAGCTTGAAACTCCATTTATCCTTATGCAACATTGACCATACATCCAATCATGTACTCTTTCTTCTTGAGATCTGCAAAATAGTGTACATGAAATAGGTGTTTATTCAAAAGTTTTTCTTGTGTGATAGGTGAATAGATTCCATGTTACTGTAGGACTTTTCACACTAAAGTTTTGACTGGTACCTGCAGCCTTTTCCCATAGAAGGAACAGTTCTGTCAGTGGTACCTGTACTGTAGCAGGCAGCTTTGGTAGCCAGCAAGAGACCCGTACTGTTCCCTCTGCTGCATCTACATCTCTTGCTTCAGTGGGTGCTGAAAAAGGGAGGTGACTTCAGGATAAAAGTCCTGCAGCTCTGAGAGAGAGGAGAAAATGGTCTCAATGTCTTCAGTGTTACCTTTCACTTCAGTCTCAAACACCAATGTCTCCAAAGTTTTTAAATGTTGAAAGGGGAAAAAAAAAGAAGAGAGAAACTGACTTTCCTCCTGACCCTTTCTCTCCCCTGTACTCTTGGAACTTCACTGCCCAAAACTTAAAAAACACTGTAACAACTGCTGATATTATTATGCTGTTTAAGATAGTCAGATACAATTATCACTGAGTAGTTACTTAGCCTTGATAATCTTTCATTTTATGTCTAGATTATGACTATATAATTCCACTACGATCAGTGTCTTTTTCAGAGTTACATACAGAAATTCAATGAAATGTCTATTCCATACTTTGACTGCTGCTTCCTTTTACCTAGCTTTATGTTTTTTTTCTAGAGATTAGGAGTTTTTTTATGTTTCTTGTTACTGATGTTATAGCTGGTATAAGAAGGTATAACCTAAATTAAAACCTATTCTTTCTCCCAGCAAGCTCTGTCACATTATTCAAAAGATGTATGTGATTTTATGTCTTCAGATTCCTTCTGCTTAATATTTTTATACTTTATGTGCAGCTTCAGGATGCTCTATTTTAGCTAATGAGTTCAGCAGGCATCATTCAGCATTGCAGATTTACATTTTTGGTATTTGGTAAATGGTAAAGGTTCTGATCCCATCTATGTTTATTCATTATTAGAAAACATAAGGATAACCTACCTTATTGTTGTTTGTCTAAGTATTCACTAATTACTATTAATTTGATTAGTGCAGCAAATTAAAGCACAAAAGAGTCAGAGTTTATTCACTGTTAAATTACAGAAATCAGTGGCTTATACAGTATTTGCATTTTAATTAAGTCATGAACATTTAACGCTATGTGCTTAAAATATAGATGGATTCTCTTACTTCATGGAAATTTAACATTCATCTCATACTATTTAATTTTCGGTAGAATCTCGTATCTGTGTGTCTGCAAATATCCACAGTATAAGCATGCGGTTTTGTTACTAATACAAATCCATAACATGCCAAGATTAACAGACAATTATTTCATATAAATCATCAAAACAATCCTAAATCTGCATGACAGGTAATGCAATAATTTGGCTTTATTATCATGAAATAAACTTTAAAATACTCCTTGATCCTTGGCTGTTCAGCTTGGAGGACAGGTGTTGAGACAACCTTAGATTTGCAACACTATAGTATATGAAGGGCTGTTAAACTATGGACCAGATAAGTTCTTCACTTTAGGGTCTGTGCAATGTAAATTCTCAGTAATAACATTTCCATTCTGAAATTTATCATAAAATTCTTCATAGGCTGTTTTTACATAATACACAGAGGAAGTTAAGAATCTCCCAGGCTAATTCACAGTAACCAGACAGTAGTCCAGAGAGAAAAGCCCTCTGTCCAGATCAGCATCCGTCTCTGAGCTTGATACCTGCAACCAAACACATTTTAATCCCAAACAGAACTTAGGGGGCTGCAGTTTTTCTCCAAAATAATTTTTGCTTTTTGTTTTTTTGCTTTTGATGGATATCAGCAGGATTAATACCACTCACTCTCTTGTGTACAACAGCCAGGATGAATTATTTCCACTGAAAAGAAGGGGATATGTAGGTTTCCCTATCTCCTCAACATGAGGGAAATCTAACCTGTAATCACCCATTTCCAAAACACACTCAGACATTAGTGATATTTCAGGTGAGGAGACACCTGAAAATGGCTCTTAACCATTAAATTCTGTTAAGTTCAAAGCTAAAACAGGTGAGACCTTCACCTAGGTCCATTTTATCAGGTAATTGTCCTAAAATCTTATTTTTTTACATTGGTCAAGGAATATGTCTTACTGCCCCATGAAGACTGGAAAAGAGAGATTGAGGGAGTTAAAACATTCTTTAGGCAAATATTTGGCAGTCTTCTCTGATGGAAGAGAAGATCTTGATGCAAACTGCAGCTCTGACTTGGCTACCAAGTAGACACTGTTTTGTTATTCAGACAAGCTGAAGCTGAGACAATGGTCTCAGAGACATCTGTATTTTTCTATCACCCTGATGAGCAAAGGTGTTACAGAGATATATTACTTTCAGCATGTCTCCTTGTAGCTACTTGATAACTCTGGGAGATCTGGATGTGTGAGTAAGTACCAGGAGATTCAGGGCTATGCAATGATATGCTTCACTCAAAATCTGTCATCACATTCCACAAATAGTAAAGATGTTGCCAGGAGATTTTGTTGTACAGCTCTCATTTACACTAATGGAAGCTGTGACTAAATCCCTGTGATCAGCAAGGAAATTCTGCCCCTTAAATGAACATATTAGGGGCTGACAGACAAAGTTCCTAAGCCCCTTTCCATCATATTTGAGAAATCGTGGCAGTCTGGTGAAGTTCCCGCTGACTGGAAAAAGGAAATCATAAGCCTGATATTCAAAAACGGAAAAAAAGAAGACCCAGGGAACTATAGCCCAGTCAGTCTCACCTCTGTGCCTGGCAAGTTCATGGAGCAGATCCTCCTGAAATCTCTGCTAAGGCACATGGAAAATTAGGAGGTGACTGGAGACAGCCAACATGGCTTCACCAAGGGCAAATCATGCCTGACAAATTTGGTGGCCTTTTATGATACTCCACAGACTTGGTGGACAAGGGCAGAGCAACAGATGTCATCTACCTGGAATTATGCAAAGTGTTTGACACTGTCCCACAAAACATCCTGGTCTCAAAATTGGAAACTCATGGGTTCGATGGATGGACCACTCGGTGGATAAGGAACTGGCTGGGTGGCTGCACTCAAAGGGTTGTGGTCAACGGTTGAATGGCAGCCAGTAATGAGTGGTGTTCCTCAGGGGTTGGTACTGGGACCAGTGCTGCTCGACAACTTTATTGGAGACACGGACAGTGGGATAGAGTGCAACCTCAGCAAGTTTGCCAACGGCACCAAGCTCGGTGACGCGGTCAACACGCTGGAGGGAAGGGATGCCATCCAAAGGGACCTGGGCAGGCTTAAGAGATAAGCTTGTGCAAATTACATGAAGTTCAACCAGGCCAAGTTGAACTGGGATGTGTGGCAATCCCAAGCACAAATACAGGTTGGATGTAGAAAGGCTGGAGAGCAGCCCTGAGGAGAAGGACTTGGGGGTGTTGGTGGATGAGAAGCTCAACATGAGCCAGCAGTGTGCACTGGCAGCCCAGAAAGCTCTGGGTGGTCCTGCTTTGGCAGGAGAGTTGGACTAGATGATCTCTATGGTCCCTTCCAACTCTAAAAATTCAGTGAAATTCAGTGAAAGCCAACTGCATCCTGGGCTGCATCAAGAAAAGAGTGGCCAGCAAGTCCAGGGAGCCCAGCAAGGCCAGCAAGCCCCTTTACTCTGCACTCATGAGACCCCACCTGCAGTACTGTGTCCAGCTTTGGAGTCCTCAACACAGGAAGGACATGGACCTGTTGGAACGGGTCCAGCGGAGGGCCATGAGGATGATCAGAGGGATGGAGTACCTCCCCTATGAAGACAGGCTGAGAGAGCTGGGGTTGTTCAGCCTCAAGAAGAAAAGGTTCTGGGGAGACCTCATAGTACCCTACCAAAATCTGAAGGGAACCTACGGGAGAGCTGGAGAGCGACTCTTTGTCAGGAAGTGTAGTGACAGGACAAGGGTTAATGGTTTTAAACTGGAAGAGGGGAGATTTAGATCAGATATCAGAAAGAAATTCTTTACTGTGAGGGTGGTGAAGCACTGGAACAGGTTGCCCAGAGAAGTTGTGGATCCCCGTCCTTGGAAGTGTTTGAGGCCAGGTTGGATGGGGCTTTGAGTAACCTGGTCTGGTGGGAGGTGTCCCTGCCTATGGGAGAGTGGTTAGAACTCGATGATCTTTAAGGTCTCTTCTAACTCTAACCATTCTATGATTCTATGATTCTATGATATTAGGAGAAATAAGGATTTTTGCAAGTTTATGGTGCAGTGATTTCTTTCTCTACTCTATAGGAAAACTACTCAACTCAAATACATAGAAAATTTTAAACTGTAAAAGTACAGAATGTTATACAGCTTCAGTCCAAGCTGTGTCTCCCCTTGGTGCTGTTCTTATTGGTATGTAGCACATACAAAGTGCTGGCTTTAAAGGAGTTGAATAGAATAAATGTCAACACTAAATAAATCCTATTGCCAATAAGCTGCCAGGAAACGTTTGTCACACTTCTGTTAATGTTCAAAACAGTTACTGCACAATGATGAATCATACTTTATATTGCACACATGTTGATCGTAAACATTTATCAGACTTCTGGCAATTTCCACAATGTGGAAGAGACACCATAGTTCGTTGAAGGGAATGTCGCTCTTCCATACAATGTGTTGATTTCTTGACTTAAAGCACAACAACTTTAACTATTGGTAGGTGGTTTTGCCAGAGATAACGGGATGATGGAGCTCTTTCTCAAGTAGAGTACAAATTTATATATGTAAAGATGCATTAATTTTACTGTGTTCTGACAATCTTTTTTATTGTCTGATTATTATTTTTTCAATAAATCTTTGATTTTATGTTCCCTGATAAATCAAGTCATCAGTTTTTCATGGTATCAGTACCACAGTGAACATTACATGAATTCCTGCAGCTCTTATTTATGTGATTTTGAAGTTAATGAAGGCTTGATTATGGTTTAATTTGGTACAGCTAGAGGCTGAAGTGTCTACTGTTGTAGAAGATACATGCTTCAGTCATAAATCATGTATATTGAACCCACCACACAAAGGCCACAGTAAATAAGTATATTGCTGTATATTTTATGTAGAACTAAGTATATTACATTGCTGACTATAGCAATGGTTTAACTGTTTGGAGAAGGATGATATGTACCAGCTTAAAAAAATAATAATAATAAAAAATTATAACTTCAACTGAGGATCATGCTTCTCTTCCATTCCCATACAACATAAGCAAAATGGGTTCTGAACTATACTACTGATAATTTAATGATGGCATGGATGAGCTTTGGTACATTTTAGTGTTGTAAACCTCTGTGATTCTGTCCTCAAACTTCTCATGTGTGCCAGGCACATAACTTTATGCTACGGATGCGAACTGAGAGAGCAACTTAGCAGTGTATGACAGAAGAAAATAAACTTTTATCCATTTTTATATCCAGCCTCATGCCCTAGACATCAGCTCATTGTTTCATTTAGACCTTGTCATCTGATCCTGATAATTTCTCCCTCTTTTGAAAATAAGGGTCAATATTAAGGCAGCAGAAATTGAAATTTCAAAATAGATAAGGGTTGGGGTTTTTTTTGTTGTTCTTTAGCTGCTTTTTTTTTTTTTCTTTAGGAGTGCTTTGAGATGTTATTGAGAAGTCCTTTTTAATGAGTTATGTACTTATAATAAGAGCAAAGGAATTTCAGGAAATAAAATGAAAATGAGGTCTCATCAGAATTAGTACTGAAAATAATAACAATAAAAAAACCCAAACACAACAAAACCAACAAACCGCCCCCAAACCCCAAACCACCCAAGAGTCTGTTATCCAGTTACTAATCAGCTTTTAAATTATCTGTGAAGTCAGAGCATCTTTTACTGTATTATTTATAAAAATTAATCACTCTGGAACCCATATTGTATACTCAATTCTTTGACATAGAGTAATACAAAGTTCCACGGAGCAGTATGACCACATATTAAAAGCCTTTAGGCTCAAAATAACCTCTGCCTTCTGCAAAAGGAGCTTGTTGCAGTGGTGAGGTAAAATTACCATGTTCCCTTACTATTTTCTATTTCAGTAACTGAAGAAAGGATGATTTAGTAATGGCTCTGGTAATGAGCCAAAATGCATTTTAGAAAGGTACAAAAATACATGCTAGGATTTGCCTGCCACAGCTAAAAGGTGTAAGCTAATGGAACCTAAAGTGATTCAGTGTGGAAAGAGCTCTCACACTCCCTCTTCAACAGGATGAAAGAAGGAAGATAGACAGTTGTATTTTAGGAGGGACATTTTACATGTCTTCAAGGGTTTCATCTTCCATATGGTTTTTCCACACCTTTGTAGTTTTTAAGTTATTTCATTTATTGCAGCGGCCAGACTGAATATACAACATAAAGAATAAGTTGTGCTGCAAAGAGCTTACAAGCGGAAAAACATGAGATGAAAGGCAAACTGAAATAGCTGCTGTCTGGTTCTGCAGATGAAGAAATAAGGTCCAGGGAAATTAGGAACAAGACTTAAAAATTACTTAGACAAAATCATCATATATGAGAATTAAACTGACTTGAGTACAAATTAAGCACTTCTGAAAATACCTGCTACATGGTTTCCTGTACCTGAAGGAAATTGCCAATTACCAGGACTATATACCAAAAACACACTGGTTAGCATAAAGAACTATCAAAAAGTCATGATTTATGATACATGCCACAAACTGACATGCATAATGACATAAAATGACTTGGATGATTGCTAATCATGTTCAATTCAATCCCTACTTGCATAAGGAATGCGGGCTGGAAGTCTTTGTAAGGACATTTATAGACATTCCAAAAAAATAGTAGAGAACATGAGAATTAGCTTTGCAAATAACTTTTAAAGTGGGGTTTCAGCCATCATCAATACTGTGTGTTAGATGATCTTGTGGAGCCTGAAAACAGCATTCTGAATTTCACCTTTATTCAGAGTATTGAACACCACTTGAAACTTAAGGGTTCCGTGTCTTTTTTTTTTTTTTTTTTTCTTGTTTTGCTTCTTCATAACTGTGGTGTTAATTCAGTATATTCTAGCCGTGTTCACTGTATACGTATATTTGTTTGCTCAGTAAATGTTTCCTTTTGGCTTTATTTTACTAAAATAGTAGAACATCAGAAAGTAGATCATGAGTGAGTTGCCATGGTGATTTCAGGTAGCTGGAAAATTACAAGATACAATGTGTTGTGCATGTAAAGCTACATATATGAAAACAAACCCAAAAGTATTTTTTTTTTTTGAGAACAGTGTAACAATATGGTTATCTGGGTGAAACTGAAGAAAATAACTACTTACTTTGTAACCACTAAAAAGTTACATGATCATTTAAACACAAGATAGTGAGTTCACATGAAATATAAGTAAAAAAAAATTAGTATAAGGATATTAATTTTGACACTTTCAAGTATCCTGAACAATGTCTATTGCCTTTGATGCTAGAATTTCAACCTCTAGATAGTATTATTTATTTTTTTTAGTGGATACAATTTATTGGGTATTTTTGTAGAACACTACAGACATGGACTAAGTATTAGCCATAAAAATTAGCCTCTTCAAGTGCCAGTTTGGATCTTTTTATTTGTTCTTGAATGTACAGATTTATATACCATCACTTACACGTGTGTAGATTCAACAGTTACTTTTGCTCTGCTCAATTTATCATAAAACTAGGAGTGAGATGTAAATAGAAACAGTAGGTTGGAAACCAAATGAAAATTCTACCTTGAAACTGTAGATCAACAGAGTTGAGGTGTATGGAGATGCATTTGGGCCTTTGATAGCAGATTGATTAGACAATGTGGAATATAAGGAAGACTCTGAAAATTTAGGAAGGTGTTGATACTTCTAGAGAAGACAAATTTTGAATTGCTTAACTTGGTTCTCTGAATATCTGTATGTAGAGAATTTACATCTATCTGGGTATGCCTAAACAATAAAGCAAACTTGCTTATATGAGAAGGTGATTTCCAGAACAGAGATAACCTTTTAGGAAAACAAAACAAGTAAGCATAATTTTAAGCACAATTTGTTTGGCCAAAGAACATAAAGAAGATTTTACTTTTGAATTTCAACTTTTATTGTTATGTCACAAAATATTATTTTCTTAGAGATTTATTCAAGGTTTCTGTAGTAGTTTTGAGAATGCACTGCTTTGTCGAAGAGGTCATAGCGCAATGAGTGACAGCGATGGAGAATTGTTTTGGGCAGTACTCAAAGTCTATATTGTCTGCATGGAAGACACCCAAGAGAAACCTGTTCTTTACCATGTCTCAGCTTCTTTGAGAAAGAAATCTTCTTGGATTGGATTTCAGGATCAAAATATATGTATGTTTCAGAGTCCAAAACTCTCTCACCAAGTTATTTTAGATATCCCACATGTGACAAGAAAAGGTGTCATGTTTTCATGTTTCATATAAAATGTAGGTATTTGAAGCTATTTGATGTTGCATGGGATTTCTGATTTAGTGGAGTTTTACAAGCTATACTGAAAACACAATATAAATGTAAGTTACACTTGACAAAATACAGTTATTGCAATATAAAGTTCAATCACAATATCCACGTGATTCCTATTACCGGTCTCTATAACATGCTCACTGTCATGACATGGCGTGTCCCCAGTTGCCAGGTAGGAACATGTGGGTTGAAGCCAGTTTAAGCCCATTACCCGCTTTGAAATTCTTTTGTTAGTTATTCAGTTCTTATACGCTATATTGGGTATACTCTCCCCAATGCTGGTCTGGCACTCATGCACTTTTAATGAACTCAGGCAGAAATGTTTACATCGCCAGCTGATCCACTCAACTGTTGGTAGTTGTTCATCTAAAATATAGGTCATCTCCAGTCCCCTTTGTGTTGAGACAAAGTCAGTTTCTTTGCAAGAGCTGTGGTCAGTCTCAACCCACATTATTGACTGAGCTTCCTGGGCGCATAACTCTTCCTCATCTTCTCTAAGCCTTCTTCCATTCTAATGTTTTATTGGCCAGTCACAGTATGAAGAGTATGTACACAAATATAGAAAAATGTCATATATGATGGGGGTATCAGCAACTTTAAGAGCAACAGTTAGAAAGCTAAATTTATAGTGTGGAGAAACCCATAAGCAGTAAAGCAAATGTTGCAGATGAGATGTTATACTAACAACCAGTATAACATGATTTTGAAGATCTGTATCACAACACCTCATTTATGTACACACTGATGTCCTGTTTCCAATAGACAAGCTGACAAGCAAATCCTTCTTTTGTGGTGCCTTAACTTTAACAGCTATGCTAATATAGGAATATTGTTCAGAAGAGGACTCCAGATCTTACTCAGAGCATATCCTAGCGATTGTGGGTAAAGCATTCCCTTTTGTGTTTCTTCTGAACTGCTTTTGGTAAATGTCATACTGAGCTATCTGGGGAACTTCCTTCATCTACAAAAAAATCCTTTAAAATGTAACCATGGAGCTACATAAAAAATACTTCAAGCAAAAGAAAGTAAAAAACTATTGTTGACACTGAATAACTGCTTAATTATAGGTTTAGAAACATTAGTTTTCAGAGTGAACAATACAACTGAAGGTCTTCAAACAGCTTTTGCTTTTAAATAGTCACACAAGCAGTTTTTCAGAGGCCCAAGCCATGATCGGTAGTTTCTCCCTTTATCCTACATTGACCACCAAGGAAATTATCTTCAATAGCATCAGGTTCTTGGGTCAGGCTGTTAACTTCTCACAACTTTTATTGTCTATGTTTTTCTATTACCTCCTACTGCCTGTGTGTTGTTACAAGGCATTTTCTTTGTGATGAGCCTGTCTTTTATTGACAGTATATGTTTTTCACCAAAAATTCTCTGTTTTTTAAATAATAAATTACTATATTTTATGGAAAAAATATTGTTATTTTTACTTAGTTTTCCCACCTGGATCTGTTCGATGAAAAAGCTTGTTACATTCACCAAGGATAACAGTAAAAGCAATCACAACCTAGCAGATTATATTTTTTTCAGGCTGCATCTTAGAGCTTTAATTTTCCTTTGGTCTTCATCCCAAACTCCATTTTCTAATAACATTCACTGTAGGAAGAAAAGAGCTTTAAGATCTGTCCTTAGCAGCAGGAATGAGTGCTAATCAGCTACAAATTAGTTCTAGTCATTCACAAACATTTAGAGTAGGCTCATTGCATGGAAAGTAATCATGAAAAAGCTAGTCTTCTTGCAGTATTTAATTTCACTAGCAAAACCTATGTGGATGATAGGCCAGAAAAGGCTGAGACTATAGAAAATATGAGGGTATTTTTGCTCCTTTTAAGATTTTAAGATCTGACTGTCCAAGATGTCAAACTAGAGATAGTTCAGGGTGTGTGATTTTTCAAAAAAACCTCATCACTAAAATCTTATTTTTTCTTATGATGAATTTTCAGACTTTCAAACTGTAAGTGACCTCTAAGTACTTTGTTTTGACTGACTCCATTTTATACTTCAAAGTGTAGTTTGTGAAGTCTTGTGAAGTTCCTGCAAAATATAAGATCTAGATGTTTACATTGAGATACCCCGTGTCACAGAAGGAAAAATGATGTTGGGTTTCCATGATTTTACTGCTAGCTTTTAGAAGGGCTTTCAATTTGTATCAGTAGGGAACAAATCAAAGAAATCTGCTTTTATCCTTAATTAAATATATTTTTCATGAAATCAAACACAACTTTTAAAGGTTTTCCTACCATTTTAATACTTCACACATCTACATCAGAGCTTTAGCTACTCCAGTATCAAAAAAGGTATATAATTTTAAGTTAAAAATATTCTAATCTCATTTTTGGTTAGAAAAACGGGTTAATACTCAGCAAGGTGGAAAATTGAGATATTTTATTAAAATATGGGTCAGAGAAACGTGCTTTTAAATATTGATTTTCCACTATTGACATAGATTCATGTGAATGTATCTAGCTATAAATATGAATTATATTCTTACATTAAAAAAAATGTCTTTTGTTCACATTCAATTTTGGCCTCTGCAGTACAAGAAAATTAGAGTAACTAACTAGCTCTAACACGTTAGAGTAACTAACTAGCTCTAACACGTTAGAGCAACTTACTAGAGGACTTTGAAGATAGCTGAGGGCTGGACCACTGGATGTACAAATGAAGGCTGAGAGAGCATGGCTTGTTCATTCTGGAGAAAGGAAATTTAAAAAGAGACTTTATAAAGTTACGTAATGGGAAAACAGAGATGATGGAGACAAGACTTGGAGAAGTACAGTAGAAGGGCAAAATGCAATCAACACAGGTTGCAAGAGCGTGAATTCAATTTTCATCTTTTTCTCTATGAAGGTAACACAACATCAAAACAGGCTCCCAAGGAGGGGCTGGAATCTTCCTGGAGATGTTCCAACATCAGAAGGACAGGGCCTGAGCAACACAATCTCACTGGATTTTCACCACACAGGAGGTTAGTGAAGACAATTTCAAGAGGTCACTTCCAGCCTTCGTTACTGTAATTCTATGTTTGTACTTAATGAATGTTGTTAAGGGGTTTTAAAACATCTGTAGCCTAATCTGGTGAATTATTACAGTTCTGCATACAAAAATATTCTGTCTCTTTTATTACACGAGCTGGAAGCACTCCCCAGGCATTGACTACATAAAGTATGTCAGTGTGTAGTTGTCTGTCTGTCTGTCTCTCTCTCTCTGTATCTATCCATCCACACAATTATATATACATTTCACATTCTGGGTCTACATATTGTGACTATTAAGCAATACTGTCCTTTTGGCGTTTTAAATAATTGAAAACATCTTACGATAGTGCAAATACTTTAAAACAGTGAACGCTATTTACTTTCTCTGGTTAACAAACAGAACAAAAGAATTGGAATAGCATCCCAATTTAGTGTTTGTACACTCTTAGCTTTGGTTTGCTGTGTGCAAGCTTTCTGAGTGACAGGTAATTAAACCCTGAGAATCTCAGGCATAATGATTCAGAAAAGGTATTTTGGACTTCTAATGGGAATTGTTATATTTCATTGTTAACATATGTAAATGAAAATTCTTGTGCCGTACCATGGAGCACATTTCCTCCTTAGGTTCAAACTTTGCATGGGCAAATTGTTTTAATATGCAAGGTAACATTCCAGAATATGTCAACCATAGAAATGAAAAATCAATATACTATTTCAAATATACTGGTACCTAGTAACACACAAATGGCTCAACAATTCATCACTGACTGTAGGGGCATATCTAAGTGATATTGATATCAGTAATATTAGAAAAGCTTAATGTAACAATAGAAAATCATTAGGTCAATGTATATGCATACACCTTTGAAAAAGAAAGAAAATGTTATTTTTATGAGCAATATTGTGCTACTTTGGCAAACAGTATCCATGTGTGGATTTGTCAGAAACTGAACAGAAAAATATCTTACTAGAGGTATTTTTCTTCTTGATAAAACACAAGTAGTAAACTCAAAAAGTTATCTACTAATGTGCTACTATCTATTTAATTTGGAACAATCATTTCAGAGTTTAATGGCAAATTAAAGCATAATTCTACTTTTATGAACGTTCACACAAGCAAGAGAGAAAGCTTATTATTGCAGAGGAAAATAAAACTAAACTCCATCTCAATTTCCTCCATTACCTAAGCACCAAATTTCTTCACTTCCAGCACAATTCTTTAACCTAGCAGTTTCCCCCAGTGCTAGCTTTCCTGTAAATTGTACATGGCCACACAATCGAGTAGGAGCTGTCTTAGCTTTGTAATAGAAGTTGACTAAGCAGAGGTTACTTCTTTGAGATGAAGTGGTCTCTGCCAAAAAAAAAGTAAAAAAAAAAGTGATTTCTACATCTGTATGCCATCTCTTCTTCCTTGACTTCATAGTTATAGTGATAAAAGACAGCAGAATCCACACAGTATTGACTTCTGTCCTGTAGGGCTCATATATGGAATCTGTACATCAGCTTCCTTCAGCTACCATCGATTGATCAACACGAGTCTTGTTTGCAGTAAATTTCCTTTTTTAAAGATAGAATTCTCCTTTTGATACTCACTGGCAGTCAGCTGAGGCCAAGGGCTCATGAATCCACTTAAAAGTAAACTGAGCAAAATACTGACATATACACCAGAGATAATTTGGCATTGGTCAGAAAATGGATTGCATGACCAAGTGGATCACTTTCATTTCTAACTTTTCTGATTGTTATTAGAGTCAAACTTGTTTTTATTTCATTGTTTAAAGTATGTATTTCACTTTTGATTTGATTTTGATTTTTTGTCTGGCACAGAAAGAGCTGTCATGGTCAAGGAGAGGGAAAGTGCACTCTAGCAGCAGAAAATGAAATATTTTCTTATTAAATGGAAGAATTTTCAAAATATTGCATTTTGAATGAAATCTTTTCACGTATTTCTTGGTGATTAGATCCTTCCTCTAAGGAAAGCAAGCATATCTCCTTTGGCCCTTTCCTACAGTAACTATTTTTGTAGTATTTAACTTTTTTTTTTTTTTTAGCTTTAAGAAATAACCCACCTAAAATTTGGGATATTCTCATGCAGAGTTATTTCCAGTTGTTTCTCACTAGCCGTACTTATGGCTTTTACCAAATCATGTTTTACCAAATAAAAGGACCACAGTTCCCACCAGAAAGTATATACATTTCAGTAGACCAGATGTCAGAGTCTGATTAGTTACAAAGACGCTTTTATCGCCAGCTGCACTAGTATAGCCTACTCTTTTTAGTACCATGCCACAAATTATCCATATGGTTTTTGCACATGTTCTTTCCTGTTCGTGGTGCTTACACATCAGATATTTAAACAATAATCAGGTGAGTTAAAGAGATGCATAGTTAGTATCATAAATGTGAAGGTGTATCAAAAAGATAACAAGCTGTCCAGTTTTATCCCTTTGCAGATGGGGTTCCCATACTTGTGCCTTTGATGAGGTCATGGCATTGCTGGGTCAAAGTGTTGCAGGCCACTGTCTGCTTTTTTAATTTTTTTGCACTTTTCCCAGGGATACTCTGTTCTCCTGTTTATATAACTCATTAATATATTTTCCTGTAATTAAATATCATTTATTTATTTTCTTCTTTACATGGCACTCAATTACCTAAGATGCCATCCTACAGTGTTACTTGTTTTTTAAAGGCTATCACACTGAAATGGCAGTTGCCTCCTATTACTCATGTAGTAAGAACATGGTAGTATGGATAAAAAATTCAAGTTTGGCTTTTTTTTTTTTTTCTATAAAACAACTAGTCACAGAGAAATAGTAATGCAAAGTTACCTTTTTGTCTAGTTTAAACATGGAGTAAACATGTTGATAATTCAAGACTGAAATAGACTCTAAAGTTAGCTGAGAATTATTCAAAAATATATCTGTCCTTTTTTATTGCTTGTCATTGAAATATAATCTATGTATACATGCATGTACAGATTATTGCACATATTCTGAACTCTTAGTTCCATCTAAACATGAAGAGGAACTTCTGCACTTTGAGGGTGGCAGAGCACTGGAACGGGCTGCCCAGAGAGGTGGTGGAGTCTCCTTCTCTGGAGACATTCAAAACCAACCTGGACATGTTCCTGTGCAACCTGCTCTAGGTGGACCTGGTTTGGTAGGGGGGTTGGACTAGATGATCTCCAGAGGCCCCGTCCAGCCCCATTTCTGTGATTCTGTAATTCTGTGATCTGGAACTGGCTGTGTCCACCATGGGCAGCTCCTGGGCTCTTGTCACAGAGACTCTGCAACCTTCTTCTGCCAACGCATTGGCATCTACACCCAGTGCAGATTAACTGGCCACATTACATACAAAAAGTTGAAAATTGACTGTTCTACCTTTTAAAGGTAGGGTTATCACAGTAACCTTTGTTTTTTATCTAAGGATGTTATGGCATGCTTTTAGGAACATGACAGTGTAATTTTCAGCATTGTTAGTGACTGGGATAGCTAAACAACTAAAATACCAGATAGCAGATAAGTAGCATTGTTCACTCTGCAATGTTTAGAGTTTTGGTAAAGCCAGAAAAAGAATTAAGACAGCACTCCACCGATGTATTGCCAAAATGGTTCATTAATTGCCAGAAGGTTCTTAAATGGTTTGGCAGTGCTTTCCCCTTTACATGGATGTATCTGTGCACACTTAAAGACACAAAAGAATTGACAGTCATATGTGCCCCCAGAAAAAAAAGAAAAAAAAAAAAAAAACTTTACATAACATTTGTTACATAGAAGTCTTTAATACCAAAGAATCATAGAATCATAGGAAATAGTCCTGTGACATCTGATACAAAAGTGAAGTTCTTATGTCTCAGGACTGTCTCAAATGGGACATGCTTTAGATTCTTTTATTTATTTGTGTTATATAGAAATGATCTACATTAAAGTATTAAAGGAACTTTTTCTTAATTTGGAGAAAAAATTTGTAATGAGTACAATTTTCATACTTCTATACATGGATAGTGAATTCACTGTGAATTACAGAAAAGTATGAAAAAAATTTCTTGTTTGATTTTATAAGTCTTTGAAAGGGGAAGATTACTAATTTTATTTTCTGATCTTTCCACATGAGCCAGTACAAGATGTCTATAGATAGTGTAAGGATCATGGATTCTGTAAGTACACCCCAGAAAAAGTTATGCACCCAGGCTATGCCTCATAAGAAAGGAAGGCATTTTCACGTTTTATTTACTTCAAGATATTTCTAAATTATTTATTTTTGTTCTAGTTTCATCCTGAATAAAGTAAAAATCCATAGATATATTGACTTAAGATAGCACGCTAATATGTGGTCAGCTGTTTCGTACCACGCAGCAGTTGGGAAAGGGGAAGAAACATATGGAGAGAAATAGCTTCTCTCAGATATCGATACTTTCTTCCTCTAATAAGGCCAAATTCAGCCACCAGTCAAAGCATAGAGTATTGGACTCTGATCCAACAATCCCCTTTCAGTTGATTTAAGGAGAATCAGTTCATAATAATCCATATATTTATCCTTAGCACCCAAGACTGTGATGGGAAATGTCTTAATGGAGACAACAAGAAATAGAAAGGTCTTCTTGCATCCTATGTCACCCTGCCAGCACAAAAAATGTGTGGCATATTCTATTCCTTGTGCCCAGTCTTTTGGTAATTTTAGAGCAGTGCTTAGTATGTCTCTCCACATACCCTCAGTGAGCACACAGGATCGAAATTATTAAACAGTGGAAAAAGACTGACTGTAAAGTTTCTATGTTCCAATCATCTTTAAATGGAAATTATTATATTTTATCTTGTTTGAAGAGTGACATTGATCCCTTTTAGGAAAAGGGCAAGAGAAATTTTTTAAAGTTTAAAGATGTGCCACAAGTTTACATTTTCAACCAAAGACTATATTCATAATTGTGTATCAAGAAGCAGGTGGCTGCATGGTCTTTTGGGTTCAGTCAGGGCATAAGAAGAGAAGTACTCCCATCATATACAGTTAGTAAAAGAGAAAGTCAGGGGAGCCAAATACATAGTTCATAAAACAGTATTTGTTTATCCATCTGCCTTATTTTTCTTCTCCGTCCAGAGATTAAGGCATATACACATGCTACATTAAGCATCCTAGAGGAACAATTGCAAGTAGCTATCTTTTTTTAAGCATTGTCGATTTCCTTTTCTAATTACTAAAATAATTAAGAATATGTGACAGTTATGTTCTGAATTAATGGCAA
The DNA here is from genome assembly GCA_033628505.1 of Tringa tobata. Lineage (NCBI taxonomy): Eukaryota > Metazoa > Chordata > Aves > Charadriiformes > Scolopacidae > Tringa > Tringa tobata. Next base: position 9,531,880 of record JAHREE010000152.1, on the reverse strand, counting down.
AGAAATGAGCTGTAACACATAGAATGCTCTGTTCCATTGCCTAAAACATGCTTTGGGAGAATTATTTGTATTGTGCTTATGCTCATTTCTGCAAATAGCACAAGTTTGACTGGGTGCAGTGATAATTAAAAAGTGAACAAACTTACCTATTTGGCTCATCTGAGAAGCAAAGAAACTCTAAATTGCCCGTCTTGAAAGTTGGTATACCTCATTTACTACCGCAGGATGTTACCATGTTTCTGCGGAAAGATTAAATACATTGTGGAAGATAAGCAAGTGATAAGGGAAACTGATTACTGCTTATAAATTTTTTTAGAATTATTTTTTATAGTTAAAAATCAGATTTTACTTTAAGGAGTAGCTGGCACTTTGCAATCTGCACCTAGGTCTTTGCCCTTCCTTTGATGGCAAAAACTTAGAAGTAAAGCCAGTTCCTATGGCAATCTCTTTGTCATGACCATGAGGTCTGAATGAGATACACTTCTCTTTCAGATGCTGAAAATTCATCTACTTTTTTGGTGATGTTGGAACTGGAAGGGAAGCAGAGTCCTCTGTTGGAGGATACATATATTTCTATTGTAAGTCCTCCTCAGTTGCCCAGGAACATTCTCCTTCTATTTCCCTTGCTGAAGTGAAAGAGGAGATTTACCAAGTCAGCACCTATTTATCCTTCTGAATGTCAAATCTGTCAAAAAGGAGGCTTGTAAAATGATTTTTTTTTTAATTAGAATTTTTAGCCACTAATCACATGAGATAACATAAGTAGATACCTTAAAATGAGGATGAGCTGCCAACTGCTGAAAAGAAAGTCATATTTTAGTGGAGAAATGTTACAAACTAAGACAGACATACTTTTGACATTTGCTGCTGCATAGTTGGAAAAGTTAAGTATAAATAAAGTAGATAAGCTGATTTCATGGCCCTTGAAATTCAGGAATGACAGTGAGTCTGTTGTCTTCTGACAGAATGAAATCTTCAGTTTCACCAGAGATATTAATGCCTTGTGATTTCAGTAGTAGCACCACATTCATAGAGAACAAAATGTTTTTTACACAGTTAAGTACAGATTGGGTGTAGAAGCAAAAGTATTGGAAATCAGCTGCAACACAAAACATAAGACATAAAGTCCAGCCAACTGGCTTTATTGGAAGAAAATATTAATGGTTCTGTGGAAAAGTGAATGAAAAACATTGTACAAATACTTACCTTCAGGCAAGGAACAATAGCAATTTCTTATCTTAAAAAGTCATATCACATTTGCAGAGTCAAACAATCTCAGAACATAAAGTCAAGGATTTTGGTGAATAAAATCTTTCATTAAAGTATAATTTTTTATACTGACATTAGCAGTCATTTGCAATGAAGGCCCATTAACATGTATGTGTGTCTTTGCCTACACCAAACTTCCAAGTTAGTAAAGACAGAATTACATCCAGGATGTTTGTCTACGCAGTCCCTAGGATTTCAGCCATACAGTTGTCTGTGTCTTTGGCTGTTATACTTAATACTGAACTCAAGGATAAGCACAAGAATGTTTTGTACCGTACTCTTTCTTCCACTGGGGAAAAAAAGGGGGTACTTTACACGCCAAGATGCAGACTGTGGAGGAAGTAATCATTTCAATCCAAATCAATCCAACATATTACATATAAGAATTGATATAGCTGCTAGAGCTTTCAGGTGCCTTCTTATTATACACGTTAATTTTAGTAGAAATATATTAGCCTAGATTTTCCTAGCATAAATACACTTCTATAGTTTCTGCCAAAATTAAATTGTTTCACACTAAATCTTTCAGCATTATTTTTCTCTGTAGAAGAAAAATGAGGGCTGTGTGTATTCTGGATAGCGTGTTTGGTGGCGGAGGAAGGATGTTTTGGGTTTTTGCTGTTTTGTTTGAAATTTATTACTTTATTAGGAAAATATTTTTATTTGTAAACTCATCGAGTCCGTCTTTTCAGCAACTCCATATCCATTTACATTCTGATAGACTGTCATCATTATATTGGAAAAAACACACTTGGCCTTTTTGCATTCCAGAGGATAAATTGCAGACCTAATCTTTAATGAAATATTAAAGAAGTGCAAAAGTCTGATCTACCTTCCAAGCTGTCAACACCTAAATTATAGGAAAAGAGGACAGAAAATAGGTATTTATCCACTCTTATTTCATAATGCTTGTCCTGTTTTGTACCTGTTTATACACTATTGAGGATTAGCATATAGAGGTAATTAGTAATCATTCATAAATGATACTTCTATGGAAAAAAATGCAGAACAAACAAACAAACAAACAAAAAACCAAACAAAAAAAAAAAAAAACAGAATAAAACTGAAACTTCTCAATTCTTCAGGGAAATAGGAAGGGAAAAAGGGATCTCAGCGCACTACCGTTCACTGAGCCAGTTAGTCATCAGAGCAAAAACAAAGCCACAGATGTCTACACACCCAAACAATCAGTGAGTTCTGGGACCATGTACGTATCCCCATTATGAAAGCCATAGCTGCCCTTTCTGGTTTATATATATGAATTACATGCTTTAGGGGAAAGTATGCATAAAATAAAATAAAATATTATTTTAGATATATTATTTTATATATTATTTAATATATTATAATATTTTATAAAACAAAAGAGGGACTTGTCTTCTATTCATGCATTGACTGAAATAAGCCTATTGAGGAGTGATAAGAGTTTCTAGACAAGGAAATTGTGCAGAGAATGTGGTGTGGTGG
>JAHREE010000152.1:9463718-9519290 GCA_033628505.1 Tringa tobata | reverse complement strand
TGGATGGATTTCATCAGGTCCCATGGACTTATGCACCTTCAGATTCCTTAAGAGGTCTCGAACCTTGTCTTCTCATACTGTGGGTGGATCTTCATTCTCAGAGCCCCTGCTCTTGCCTTCTGTGACTTGGGCAGTGCGGTTGGAGCCCTTGCCGGTGAAGACTGAGGCAAAAAGGTAGCTCAGTAGCTCAGTAGCTCAGCCTTATACATATCCTGGGTGGCCAGGTCTGACATTTCATTCTGGAGGGGATCCACAGTTTCCCTCGTCTTGTCTTTATCCCTGATATATCTATAGAAGTCCTTTTTATTATCTTTCACATTCCTGGCTAGATTTAGTTCTGCCTGGGCTTTCACTTGCCTGATCTGGTTTCTGGTGACTCTGACAATTTCTCTGTATTCTTCCCAGTCTACCCTTCCCTATTTCCACCCTCTGTAGGCCTCCTTTTTGGTCCTGACTTTGTCCAGCAGTTCCTTGCTCATCCACACAGGCCTGCTGGCTATTTTGCCTGATTTCTTCTGTTTTGGGATGCACTTCTCCTGAGCTTGGAGGAGGCAATCCTTGAATACCACCCAGCTTTCTTGGGCCCCTCTCCCTTCCATTTTTTTTTCCCTCTCTACCGTGCCTATCAGATCTCTCAGGAGACCAAAGTCTGCTCTTCTGAAGTCCAGGGTAGCCAGCTTGCTGCATACCCTCCTTGCTGCCTTATGAATCTTGAATTCTATCATCTCGTAATCACTGCAGCCGAGGCTACCCTTGAACTTGGCATTCCTGACCAGCCCCTCCTTTTTGGTAAGGACAAGGTCCAGCACAGCTCCTTTCCTTGTTGGTTCCTCGATCGTTTGAAGAAGAAAGTTGTTATCAACACATTTCAAGAACTTCCTGGATTTCCTGTGTACTGCTGCGTTGTCCTTCCAACAGATATCAGGGTGGTTGAAGTTCCCCATGAGCACCAGGGTGTGCAAGCGTGATGCTGCCCCTATCTGTTTATAGAGGGCCGCATCCTCGCTATCACTTTGATCTGGTGGTCTGTAGCAGAATCCTACTGTAACATCACCTGCCCTCATGCTCCCTTTAATCCTGACCCATAAGGTCTCTGTCGTGTCTTCATCCGTCCCCAGGTGGAGCTCCACAAACTCCAGCTGGTCCTTGACATAGAGGGCAACACCCTCTGCCTACCCTGTCCTTCCTGAAGAGTCTGTAACCCTCCATTCCAACACTCCAGTTGTAAGAGCCATCCCACCACCATCTCGGTAATGCCAGTAAGGTCGTAGCCCAGGAGGCATGCACACATCTCTAACTTCTCTTGCTTGTTCCCCACACTCCGCTCCATGCATTTGTGTAAAGGCACTTCAGCCGGGTGCCCAAAGGGGTCAACTTACTAGCTGAGATGGCAGGTTGAAGGCTCTCCTTAGGCTTAGTTCTTATCGACTCAAATTCTTCCAGAGAACTGAAAGTAGCATAGCACAATATAGCTTCATGGGTCATTCAGATTATAAAATTATGCAAGGTACACCTGTTTTTGGGATGTGGTATGCTTTGATGATAATTTGATGTCTCTAAATCTTCCACTCATTCAGGACATTCATGGGCATTGCAGTAACTTTCTAAGTATAGATACATATGAAGGTGAAAATTAATTTTTACTGTCTTATTTACAAAATATTTACATTAATATTTCTTCCCTAAAGAGATGAGGTGGTGAGGCAGAAATGTATGTTTACACTAAAAGGTAAAAGTGACTGGATTTTTAGAGTTTATGTAGACCAAATATCACATTGGAAGTTCAATGACTTTCAAATGAATTGCCTTTATCAGAATTCCTTAAGGGTGGATTTACGTCTTTAGAGCAAAGAAGGGATGCTAATCTTTGAATTTCAGTGGGTAAAATAACAAATGTATAGAGCTTGATTTTTCAAGCTTGATTTTTTTCAGTTAAGAGGTACCTTTCTCACTTTTGAAAGATAAAATACCATGAACCACTTCACTGATGTGTGAATTTAATTCATGCATAATACAGATTTAACCTGAGATCCTGGTAATGGAAATTGGCCAATCCATTTGGAAAACTCTACTCAGTCAGAATTGACCCTGATCCAGGATTCAATACTTGATGTGGAAAGGGGGTGGTACACACTACATTCACTGGTGTATCTTTGACCTTTTAGCGTATTCTATTTTTTTTTTAATATCTATTTCACCTCCATGCAATTTCTCTAGCAAGAGGCAAAGTCTCGGATGAGTTAGTGATGTAGGCCTAGTCGGAAAGGATGGAATAATCTCAAGCCTATTTCAATTGATAAAGGAAGCAGCACTACCAATGTAGACTCTTACAATCATTATGGTCTGAAGATATTCTTGTGGAAGAATAACTCAATGTAGTTTCAGTATGATTGCCTAATCAAGTTTCAGAATGGTAAAGTCATTTAGATACTTTAAAAAATAAAAATTAGGACATACTGTCCTTTTGAGCAAAGGTATTTCTCTAAAAGGTATTATAAATCCTAGCAGATGATACATTTCTGGATGTGGTCAGCTATTCAGCAGTCATTTCTCATTTATCCCACCAACAATTGGAATTGTAGTCAATTAAATGAGAACACTCCTAACAGATAACACAGAGAAAATGTAGGTTAGAATGGGCTATTAGGTGGGAGAGGTTTTTTTGCTTGCCTTTTCCTTATTTTTTTAGCGTTTCTCTTTTTTTTTTTTTTAAATGAAACAGTTTTTATTCCGTTTATATGCATAAACAAGACAACATTTTTTTTCAGCTGAGTCAGTTCAGTGTATTAGTCTTGTGTATATATTTGAGTGATGTAAAGCTCTGCATGAAGGGATCTGGTAGAGAACATGCTGTTCTGTGTGCTCTTCCAGCAGCTTTGTGGTCCATCTTTTCTTCTTTCTCTTTTGACACCACAGCCATCTTGCAAGAGCTGCTGCGATGGCATGGTATTCAAGGAAAACTGAGTTCTAACTTTTTTTTTTTTTTCACCTTGTTAGATATACAGGAACAACTTCTTATATGTAAGTAATCACTTCTATTGCTCTTTCAAGGAAAAAAACCACATGTCTTTCAGGCAGTTTTATCCTTCTTTGAAATGAAACAACTGTTGTAAGATTACTTAAAATCCAGTTTTGAGAGATTGAAGTAAGGGTTGCTGTTCAAACTCAACTTTTATTATAACAAATATTACATTAGTTCCAATGTTAATTCTTGAATAATTTGTTTACCTATTTTTTGAGTGCTTTCCAACTTCTAGACTATTTTTCAGTCACTGTCCAACACCAACTCTCTTTTAGTAGTTTCTATATGGGTCTTAAATGTTTGTAGTCGAAATTAATATTTTACTTTGACCTGAAAAAAGATTATGAAAATAACAAATAAGGAATCTGAAGAGTAGTTTCATGTAAGCTATCCCATGTGGCTGACATAGATTAAACTCACTGAGTGTTTGTCAGCCTCAAGAGTTTAGGCTGATGTCACTGCTTCTGCTATTACAATACCACCTAATTCTGTGTAATTGTTAAATACTTGGTACTTCTAATAAAGCCTAATTTATGCTAATTACTTGCATTTTACATCTTACTTCTTTCGAATAATGTAAGTAGCCTGATTATTAGTTTCTTTTTTTCACATTCTAGTTTTCAAATATGTGATTTTATTTTTCATGTGGACCACCCCATCCCATTATTTTAAGAATCATAGTCTGAGTGTGTATGAAATATCCCAGGTAGCATAGGAATGTTAAAGGATACGGTATCATTTATACTGTGAAAAAAATTAAATAAATTACTCTTTATATTATTATTTATATAGCTTGTTATTTCTCACAAGAAAATTGAAATCAAACTATATTTTAATAGAAGTAGGTAACCTTTGTATAAAAAAGGCAAAAAGCTTGTTTTGCATTTGCAAGCTGCTTTATGTACATAAGCAGTAGTGTTGGCATACAATTACTTATACAGCTAGGTGGAGGATGACCACCTGCAACTGCAAAAATAACCCTGCTTTATATGAAACTAAACCCACACCCTAGTGCTTTGTAATATATTTTTTTAAAGAAGAGGCAAACAATTATTTGAAGTTCCTAAAATCTCCAATATTTTTTTTTTCAAAATATCTGTCTGAAGACATGATGAGAAAGTTAAATTTATTCTAAGGCTAACCTACTTAATAGTGTTATTATGTATCCAGCAAATACTTTCCCTAGAAAATTAACTGAGTAAGCTAAATACAACTTACCTTCATTTGAGGTATTAAATGAAATTTACTATGCAAATCACAAAGACCAAACTGCTAGCTAAGTACTGGGAAAAACAAAAATCAACTGTACAGCAGGAGGGACTCAGATACATAAACATGAGTGTTCAGGGTTAGTTAGAATGTCCCATGATATCAAAGAGTGGCAGATATAGACGACTTAGAGCACTCCTTTCTGGAGCTGGTGGTGGAGGCTGTGTGGTATACAATGTGTGCGCAATATAAAAGATGTTACTTCTGTTTAATCAACTGAGTCATGCCCAACTACCCAAGAACTTCAGGGAGTGTAAAACACAATAAATATATTGAGCATATTTGACGCAAACACTAGCTTCATAAACAACACATTAAGCATTTCTTAGTGTATGAATGTAGCTTTTATGATACTCGCATATACTAACATTAATAAAATGGGGTATGAACATAAGAAGAACGAGATATCTAAGTCTCCTAGGCAGATTCAAAATACAAGATATTATGAGGAGCATGCACATGTAGATATGAAATCAGCAAAGGTAGCCATTAACATCTGTTGTTACATTCCTATAAAAATACTTTTTTTGTAGAAGGAATATCGTGATTTTACACATTTGCCTAAATATTTTTCTTCTTAAAGAGAATAAAGTGGGATATCACAGCAAATACTAATACCCAGAGTGTAAGATAAAACTGTCCTGATTTTTTTTAATTTTTGCTGTCTTTATCATGATTGGAAATGTTTGTTAACTTTGAAAGTGAAAGGCTACTGTTATTAATTCTCATAAAGAGGGCACAGCTTCTCTTGGTTTGATTTTCTGAAAATTTTTGTAATTTCATCCTGACAGGGATTATGAATAGTTGTATTATGGAATATATCTCACTGAGGTGGAGAAATGACATAATGAGGAAAGAAGGGTGTCATTTTGCCTTGTCTCACATACCAATTTGATATGAGAGGAGAAACTGTTTGGACCCCTTCAAGTGTCAATATGATGGTTATTTCAGGTGCTGGATAAACTGTGTGAAAGGAAGGAAATATTAAGAAGCTGAGCATTGTCTGTGATCATATTGAAGGGTGTTTATATGCAAAAGTTTAGCTGTATGTGTCATAATTGCATTGCTGCTCATGCATTAGTCTCTTGACTTTGCTCATAGACAATGAAATTGTACAGCTAACCTAGTACCTAACAGCAAACAAAACCCCAGTTCAGATCTGCATTAAGCTCCTATAGACTGAGCCCTGCAAGCAGATGCATTTGACAGTGCCAAAAGGATGAACATTTGTCACTGCAGTTGCAAATTTCATAAAAAAAAAAAAAAAAAGTCAATTTTCACAGGGTATAACCTTAAAAAAAAGATGTACCTGTTAGGTTATAACTGTTAGCAACAGCAATTTGCCTTTGAGAAAGAGCAATGCTTATCAGATCAAAAGAAGCCACAGAAAATCCTTGTGGTCATATGCTGATAGAAAACTCTGTCCTTAATGAAACTCCTAACACCTCTGTCTCTGTGTGAGTTACTCAAATGACACTTTTGTGATTTCAGGTGACATCACAAACGTGGTCAGTATGCAAGCATGTTTTCCTTATATCCCAATTCTCCAAGGAGAATGGACAGAGATATTACTGAATAATGAATCCTTTCGTTTCCTTATATTTTTCCAGCTTTAAGTTAGCCCACCTGTTATGGAGCTGTTAGTCTATGGATAATTTTGTGTGTCTGTATGCACTCTTGACATGAACAAAAACTTCCAAATATAATCTGCAAGTGGGTCAATTAGTTATCCCTCATCAGCCGGTAACGCTATTAGCTCTTACTTGTTAATTTTTAAACCTATCTTAAACCTAGGTAACAGAAAAACATTGTTTTTTCTTAACAGTACTTGATACACAGCTTGATTACCTGCTATTCACTGAATAGAGAATTGTGGCTTGCATGCTAATGTTAGGTGATACACTTAAATTTGTTTCTGAAGGAACCTTCTCAAATGGATGGTTTCTGATATTAGACTATAATCAATAGGAGTTAAGAACACTTTAAAATTACTAAAGCATATGCTGAAGATAAACTACAGGGGTTAAAACATGTGTTTAAGTAATTTCTTGAACTAAACCATGGAGAATGTTGTTCATAAGTGAACCCTTAGTAAAAAGATATTAAATAATTTTGAATTATGGTTTAAAATGAGACTGTCAAAGAGACTGCAAAACCTGTTCCTAGAATCACTATAAGGGAGAAAAGAGAGAGAGGGTGAGGTAGCTAAGCTAATTAAATATCAGTGCTATGCCCTGTGAAAACTCTTACTGAGCTCAGATTCCGGGATTCATTGCTTTTGTTTGGCAGTGGCCTCCCAACATCTTAATTAATTCTTACCAACACAGAGATATGCAATTCTGGCTAAGTGATTTCTTCAAATCATACAGTACAGCAATGGATCACATTATAATCTTTTGAAGGATGTGGAGCCCGCAACTAGACAGTTGGTCCATAGATGACCAAGGATGATCCAAAGGTGATGAAAAGGCAAAATATCAGGGTATCTATATATTCACAGCCAAATTCTGTTCTATAAACAAGGGAAGTTACTTCACCTTTAGGCATTTTTGTCTTCTTTTCTAGTAACCTGTAAGTATTTAATTTCAATTGCATTTGGGGGGCAGAAACAGCATCCTTGTTTTGTACTTAATGAATCACAACATTTGTCCGAGATGGGTTCCACACATCCATAAAAGCAATAAAAAATCTGTCCCACACTGAGCTTTTTAGAAGATGATGCAGTGTTTGAATATTTGATCCCAAAGTAGCTCCACATTATGAAAACTAAGCAAGTACTCCTCAGTGTGTGGGTAAATCTCTCTGTTGCAAAAGGGACAGAATCTGATTAATTAGCCTTTGTTTGTGTTTTAATTATAGTATTGACAGCCAACTTGGTTTTATCATAATGTATATGATGGTATTCAGACATTCCTGCTTGTTCACCTGAGACCTCTTTGGATTTTTAGTTTTGTATGTTGTTTCTCCCAAAACAAAAAATCAACATCTCACGTGCTTTGCAAAAACCTTTGATTGCTTTTTAACTACTTTTCCCCCTCAAATTTCCCATCTTCTAGTGTCATTTCATTGTAACTATTGTTGAAACTTTACATGAAGACTGTTCCATGTCAGTATGCAGTATATTGATTGAATAAAAAGAAGTAATTTATAATAAATCAATTTAATTAATGCTAGACATTAGTTGTTATTAGGCATAGTTCTAAGTCTCTCAACGGTATGCAATGACATTACACTTTATAAGCACACTGACAATGTTAGCCTAAATGCTACTCTGGATCTGTCACTGCGCTTTGACCTACCTTGTCCCTTCTGCCCCACTACATTCCCTGTATATCTGGCTTCTGCCACAAAGGGACTGTTGATAGTCTTCCACTTCTTCATCTTCCACTATTAACCTGAGAATTTAATGGTTTAGAAAAATTGCTTAATTACTGTTCCTTCATTGCCTCCTCCATTCGTTATGATAAACAGCATATTATATAGCCTGCATTTATAGCCATAAGGAGATTGAAGCTGTGTAATTCAATATGGTAAAGTTTAATGATTTACACTGATGTGTGTGTTAATTAGATCAAATCAACTACTGGAATATTTAAGTGAAGGAAGAAAGAATACCTGTGTTGCAAGGTCTGCATCCTTTCTCCCCATACAACACTTCACTGAACAGATACACAGAACCACCACCAAAGGTTAATCATGCCATCAGATTTTATGAAGACTCTCCTATAAAATTGGCTGAGAACTTGAAGTGAAAAAAAAACCCAACCCAAAACCAACCAAAAACCAAATATGGCAGCAGCTAATTAAAAGACAACAAAGAGACTTGAAACAAGGATTCTATTTAAGGTCCAGCTGTCTTTTCCTCCAATTGATCCATCACTAGAGAAGTTGCAGCTTGCTGGCCACCAGTTCTTCTTGGATGAGAACATGAAGAGGATCTTCTTGAGCCCACTGGCTGCTCCTTAAGGATGAGTGAAATTATAGCATTGGACAATGTGTCCAGACTAACATATCAATCTGTAGTGTGCTTGATTATCAAGACTGGACACCTGGTTGAAGTATAAGGTAGCTTCTTTTTGCTCATGTTCTGCAGTGATTGCAGTAATAGTAATACAGAATCACAGAATCACAGAATCTTCATGGTTTGAAGGGAGCTTTGAGATCATTGAGTCCAACCACAAAAAAAAAAAAAAAAAAAAAAGAAACAAAAACCAAACACCAACCCACAACACAACCGAAACCAACACAAACACACACACCCACAGAGAGACAAAACCAAACAATCTCGGGCATTAGAGCATGCCCTGAAGTGCCATGTCTACACGTTTCTTAAATATCTCCAGGGATGGCGACTCCACCACCTCCCTGGGCAGGCTGTTCCAGGGCCTGACCACTCTCTCAGTAAAGTAATTCTTCCTAACATCTAATCTAAACCTCCCCCTGCCGCAACTTCAGACCATTTCCTCTGGTCCTGTCAGTATTCCCTTGGGAGAAGAGGCCAACACCCACCTCTCTCCAACCTCCTTTCAGGAAGCTGTAGAGGGCAATGAGGTCCCCCCTCAGCCTCCTCTTCTCCAAACTAAACATGCCCAGTTCCCTCAGCCTCTCCTCAAAGGACTTGTTCTCCAGACCCCTCACCAGCTTGGTGGCTCTCCTCTGGACACGCTCCAGCAGCTCAATGTCTTTCCTTTAGTGAGGGGCCCAGAACTGAAGACAGTACTGGAGGTGAGGCCTCACCAGTGCTGAGTACAGAGGCACAATGACTTCCCCACTCCTGCTGGCCACGCTATTCCTGATACAGGCTGGGATGCTGTTGGCCTTCTTGGCCACCTGGGCACACTGCTGGCTCATGTGCAACCGGCTGTCCACCAACACCCCCAGGTCCTTTTCTGCTGGGCAGCTTTCCAGCCTCATCCCCAAGCCTGTAGTGTTGCTTGGGGTTGTTGTGACCGAAAGGACCCGGCACTTGGCCTTATTAAACCTCATCCCAAATACCTGGAGCACAATGTACTCCTTCTGATTGTGGTGCCACTGCCTTGATTATGTCATCACGGGTTTTTGTCACCACTTTAACTGAATTTTATCTTCTTGACAGGGATATTCCTTTCTTGCTCAATCTACCTAAAAACCAGTCTATTTGGTCTGAAAAGCCTGTTGGGGGGACTCTGAAAATGCTATTTTCTATTTCTGAAAACAAAAAACCATGAGAATTATTTTTATGAAAGAGGAAAGACAAAGGCCTGATACCAGAGGGTTTGGGTTATTTGGGTGGTTTTTTTTTTTTTTTTGGTTTGTGAGTTTTGTTTTTGAGGGTTTTTTGAGGGTTTTCTGGTTTGGTGTTTGGGTTTTTTTAGAATATGCTAATATTCCGATCTTCTTATCAGCATACACAGAAAAAAATTCATACTGGTAAAAAAGCATCCATCAGGTGGGTAAGATACGTTATCCCCAACTAATATATGATTTAGACTATCTGTCAATCCCTGTATAAACCTTGCTAGACAGTTTTAGCATGAAAACCTTGAGTTTTACAATATAGCATTTATCACATTTGCTCTCTGAAAATACAGGTGTATTGTTTTGCTCTATTGCCTCTTCTCTCTCCAAACTGGTTTGAGTTTTCATGGACTGTAGTGATATTGAAGCCCCAGGAGAGTTAATATATCATGCTAGTCCAACAGAAAATCCACATTTAGCCCAGAAGTAGTTCATTGAGAGTATTTGTGTGCTTGCAGATATTGTTTTACCTTACATGTACGCTGTATATTGTTAAATATATTTCATGAAATGATTCTCCATGAGTGATGCGACTTCACTAGAAGCATTTAATTTTCATCAAGGGAAGAAGAGGAATTTATATTTCACCTTCACATAGTAAAACCACATAGTAAAACCACAAGCTAAATGTTAGAGAAGGATCTGCAGTTCAGTTATACTTAATTTAATATAAAGTCTCCAGCTCTTTTTATCACAACTTGATGAGGAATGAGCTGTAGTTGCTTTGCATTTACTGTGAGAGATCTAACCAAAACTAATAAAACAAATCTCACATTTTCATTACTATTTTAGTGAAAAGCTCTCCTAAAATATCAGACAGTTTGTGAAGCACTTTAAACGTGCCCCTGGTAAAAGGTTATTGGAGGTTAATTTACATATGTCAGGTAAACAAGTAGTGATTTACTTTTAGCCACAACCAGACACAGCTCATTTGGCTCGCTTTTGCTGGGGGGAGGTTTAGAGAACTCCTTGGTTCAAAGTTATTTTTATCCTTCAGATTCTAACATAACCAACATATTGTGTAAAGGAAACATTTAGTTAAATTAAATAAACTAGTGCTCTCTGGATTTTAAACATATAAAATCACGAATGATGGAAACATTGCTAAATAGATCTCATAACACAAGAATCAAATTAAAGTACTAAATAACTTGATTAGGCAGCAGGTTTAAAGCTCATTAAACAAAGCAGATTTTTTTATAATGAATAATTAATCATTGGAACACACTGCCACAGGACAGTGTGGAAGCCAAAAGTTTAATACAGATCAAAAAAAGATTAAATCATCTAATGGAATAAAAATTTACCAGGGGCCAGGAAGTGTGAGAATGTGAATGAGATCTTCAGCACCTAAACACATATTTTCAGAATCTGAGAGCACATACTGTGAAAGCACGACTGTGGTCTCACAGCTTCTGTCAGGACCTTTAGACCTGTGCTGGAGAGCTTTGGTTTTATCAAGCTTTGTGTTTTGTTTTGTTTTTTTTGTTTTTTCCCCTCCAGAGTCAAAAAACTAGCCTATATTATCTCATTTAGGCACTTTCTACATAATGGTCATAAATTACTGTTTCTCATGTAATAGACTATTTAATCTTCCGTTTTCCTTTCTTAAGCCTCAAGATCAAGCTACTGCTCATAGTGTCTTTTCTAGTGAAATATCCAGTTAATCGCTTATTTTTTTTTTCTATTAAAATTTTACAGGGGAGTAATACAGACAGCAATATCTTTATTAATTTCAGCGATAAATTAAGTTTTCAGATAAGGGCAGGGTTTGATTTTCTTATATTTTAGAGGGAAAGAAATATTTTCAAAAGAAAGTTAAAATTAAAGAAGAATAAAAATTGAGATGATTTTTTTTTTCATGCAAAGTTCCTAATAGCCACACTCTACTGCTCTGCTACTCACATCCCTCGTTTCTGTGGGATTTCACACACATTACATGGTCACAACACTGATTGTTACCTCTTGTCCTGTTCCTCCTTCTAGGTGGACTGCAGATCCAGTTGTGTGTCAGCCCAGTTGGCCCATCCAACATCTGTACTAAGCAGTTATCCCCCCTCCCCCCCCCCCCGCCCCGAGATTTCAGTGACCCACTGAAATCTCCTTGACAGCTTGTATCCCACCACAATGCCCAACCAGAAGATATCAGCAAGGTAAAACCTCCGAGACACCACCAGTGACCTAGAGACTTATTCAGGTTGTTGAAGTTATCACCAACCACCTGTCCCTGACCAGGTGGTTGGTGATGGGCTCCCACCACAGTGTCATCTGTCCCATCCTCCCTGACCTCCAGCTCTTATGCCCTGTTGCCTGTCCCATAGAATAGCTCTCATATGTATTTTTCATGAAAGTGATAAATGCCCATACTGTATCTCTTCCTTTGTTACCTTACATTTACTTTATTATTATTATTATTTTAAGCTTAAAAGCCACTGATTAGCAGCATTTTTGCTGCTGGGGTCAACATGTTGGTGTTTAGATGCTTGGTATGCTGAATGAGAAATTTTTGCTTTGCCACTTATCTGTTAATTGATTTTGACCACCTCTTGGCACCTCTCTATGTCTGCCTATCATATTTAGGCAGGAGATGACTTTTCTGAAGTCCTAAAATGACTGAAATTCCCAAGTGAAGTTTTTCAAAAGCATGGTAAGCTCCTACAGCTTCAGTGTCACTGAAAGTAGTAGAAGCAAAATAATTGCAAGTGTTCACAATGGTATCTTACAGATATGTGTGGATGCTGCTGCAATTCATTAATTCCAAGCAAGCAGTAGCTTTTGTCACTTCTTGTCTTCTTTTAGAAAGTCAGTCAGTCAGTTCCAGTTAAAAGTACTACTCCTTCTGAGAGAGTTTATAGAATTTTCAAGGAAAGGAATTGTCAAAATAAAGAAAAAGCTAAACTGGAATAAAACACGAGTTCCTTAATTTAGGATCTCTTGACCATAAGCATTAGATGCTGCAGAAAAATTAACTGTCTTGGTTTGGGTTGGACTGGCCACTGAAATGAATGACAGATGCTTTTTTCTACTTCTCTTGCCTTCAGAGAAGGGAGAGAAGGATGAGAGAAAAAAGACACTTATGAGTTTAAAAGAAACT
Organism: Tringa tobata; assembly: GCA_033628505.1. NCBI lineage: Eukaryota > Metazoa > Chordata > Aves > Charadriiformes > Scolopacidae > Tringa > Tringa tobata. Next base: position 9,506,628 of record JAHREE010000152.1, on the reverse strand, counting down.
AAACTACTTAAATGAAAATATTAATAAACTAATAAAAAAAATAAAGGAATACATGCAATATGTACAAAACCATAATGAGTTCCCAGGATGACAGTCACAACACTGGAAATCCCAGACTGGAATCAGCAACAGAAAGGAACTGGATTCCGGGTCTGGATTCAGGAATGCATGGATCTGGATCAAACGCAGATGAACAGATATAGTCTTCCTTTGAGGCTGGCCATTGAAGAAAGAGGGCTGACCCTTTGATCCCTTATGTTTTATATTGAGCATGGGGAAGATGGGATGGAATACCCCTGTTAGTCAGTTTTGGGTCACCTGTCCTGCCTACTCCCCCTGCCAAGTGTGACGTGTCTACGCTTTTCCAATTCTGACCCTCCAATGGGGCAAATAATGCAATTAGGTGACCTTGGTTGTTACAGCAATAAGTATAAGCAAGAGCCTCTCCGCATACCATTCCTTGGCATAAATTATAAACAGTCAGATCTTATCACTCTGGAAGTGGACTACTGTCTTAAAAATATGCTGTTAATTTCAGAGAGTTCCGTTAGTTAGAAAAGGCTTCACTGAAAAGTAAAATTACTGATCAGAAAATCGGTTCTGTTTTACCGCAACCCAGGACACTAACTAATTTGAAAATATTGGGAATTAGCTACACTACTTATTTAGGTAAGTTTTATGAATTACACACTCATCTTCCAGGTACAAAAATGTTTGTCCATTATTTCCTCTCATGTTTCTGAATAACACATTTAATGATGTTCAGGATTTGATGAAAGTATAATTCTCTAGGCAGGATCATCTGTCTGTGTGTTCATAGACCTCTCAGTAATGTGTAAAAGTGCTGCAGTTCCATGTGTGAAATCAGCAATTACAGAACATTAAGAGCAACAGTCAATTGGAACTCCAGGACATTATTTTGTCAAGCAAACGGTACAGTGGTTACGTGCTAGCTACCATTGTTGCACACTATGCAATACTTTAATGGTGCCAAAGAGGTGTAATAACCTTCACATATAGACATTGTCTAGACTTGAAACACACCTGAATATTATATAGTATTTCTATCTGAAAGCAATATTTGTGTGAACACAAAAGGACTGGTCCATGATGTGTGGAAATAGTCAACCTCAATCAATTCAAGGTCAGCTGAATAATCTCCTGGACTGTAACAGCTTCCACAGATGATTTCTGTGTTACCCTTAAATTAAAAAAATCTCATTAAATAGATAGCTAAGTATTCAGATATATGCTTCCTCATTTATGTATCCTTTTGGGTGCAGAAAATATATAGTCAGAAATTGTTTTGTTTAACCAATCTAGTACTTAGAGATATGGGCTAAATGTGGCAACATTTGTGTTTCTCTTTGAAACAACAATTTATCAAAGTAAACATCTTGACATATGCCACAGAGATCTTGGGTTCAAAAGAAAGGCCATAAATTAATTTCTGAGATTAGGATGTTAAATCTTCTGAGGGCCTTGCCTGAATTTCAAACCAGATCAGGAAGTTAGCACTGATTTCTTGAACAGATTTTAGCCTTTTCTTTCTTCTCTCTTTTTTTTTTTTTTCTTTTTCTTTTTAAATCTACCAGTACAACATTAAATAACTTGGCAGTATTACAATCTGAAAGAACACAGGCGTGCTTGTAGTCAATGTCAATGTGTGTGCGCCTACCTAACTGAAAGTTATTTCCTATGAATATTTGCTGCAGGCATATGGTCTCCTCCTTTTCATTCCTGCTCCCACCTGCAGCAGTAACATTCTGAGGAGTAAATAAAGAGAGATTTTTCAGTTCTTGCAAGAAATATCTGTGGAGACCAGCAGGTTATAAAACAGTAATATATAAACTGCCCAAAGCATATACAGAAGTTTTTTAAGCTTAATGGAATTACAAAATATCTGTTGCTTGCAAAGAATGTTCTTGCTTTGCATGTGGCCACCTAGGAAGGAAAAATTAATCCTGATATCTTTGTCAGGCTGTCAGAATGTGTTGGTTTTTTTTAGTCTATATAACTATATTAAAAAGTTATCACATAGCTTCTTAATGGAATCCAAGCTATAGTGCAATCTACAATAGAAACTTGAGTCTGGAAAAGGTAACATGCAGGGAACAATTACTGTAGTGTACCTCTCAAGCAAAATCCTGGCTATTTTAATAGTCTATAAGAATCTCCACTGTTTTTTCGTTTTCTTATTAACTTCATGATTCACCACTAATGTCATAACATACATGAAACCCGAAGGGATGATTGTAGCTTGCATGTTGGAGGCGTTTGTAAGTACCACAGCTCTCACTTTGTGCAAATTTGTCTTGAACCTGACACGAGTAACCGATTTATTAAGGATCTAGTTTCTATTATTTATATAATTCTGTAGTACTGTTCCTATAGAAATAGAACATCAAAATTAGGAACCTTTAAGAAGAAAAGGGTCTTTAGAGATTGACCTACACAAGGTTTGTGACTTGGCAAGAACATGTTCCCTCTCATGATATACACGCATGCTTACTTTCGCAAGCTATCCCTGTGGCAGTGGCCCTATGAGTGCCCTGTTTTTCATTAAGACTAACAGCATACAGTACAGGAGTTTAAAATTAAACCTGTAAAAGTGCAAAAAACAGCTGAGATGCTCAGAAATTTGTGACATTCAAGATGCAGACTCTGGGTTGAAACATCGATTTGCATATGACATAGTGATACACATTTCATTGGCAGACCAGATCATACATGTTCCACTTCTGTAAGATTACTTTAGCTGTCCTGCCCATTTCAGCTGTATAAGGCATTTCCAATAAAAACAAAAAATAAATACAGAAGCCAAGAAAAATAATTTTGAATTTGTAATAGGTATTCATTATTCTCGTGCTAGCACTGCGGTATTTTTGCTCAAAGGGAGAAATTAAATGGATAATTCAGAATCCTCTAGGCACAACCCTTTACATCACCACCTTTGATATTCAGGAGAAGATGATTTCCTCAGGGAATGCTTCAGGGCATATTTTCATAATCTCACATAAGGACAAAAGAAAAGGACCCTGGTTCATGTCAACAGTCCCTTTAGAAAATGGCCCATCTTTGACAGTAGTCCTATGCAAACATTTAGGAAACAAAAGAGCAGTGCAGCTGTGTGTATCTCTCAAAAACATCTTCCTTGTTTTCTATACTTTTACTTTTTACTAGGCACTTCCTGAGTTAGATCTGGTTGCAATTCTAGGTCATTTCCCAGTGTCCCTTTGAACTCATGTAAATGTTTTGCATCTATGCACTCTTTTGACAAGGAATTACGTACCTCTATTGCCCATTATGTGTTCAATCACCTTACCTGGTTGTTGTTTTTTGCTTGACTGCCACTATTTCCATCAGTGGTTCCTAGTTCCTACACTGGTAGAATCCGCTACCAGTTGACTCATTTGTCTACCATATCCATATCATGAGATTTTGTAGAATTACGTATACAAAAAAAGAACAAACTTCCTGAGTTCAAGGATTATTTTTTTAATTGATCCTTAAGTTCAAGAGGTTGTTAGAATTCCATAGAATAGGCAGATGGACACACAAAGACATACTCAAACACAAAAACTTGTTGTTGACAAGGCTCTGCCTTGCCTGTTTGACAAGAAATTTCCTTGGCTACAAGAGAGGACAATGAAAATAATTTTTAGAAGGAATGTAGCTAACATGAGAATGTTTCAAAGTTGCTGCATATCTACTGAGATGTTTTTGTAATGTCATATGAAATCACAGAATATTAACTGGGTTGTGGTTATATCTTCAATGTGTCCTTCATCAGTATTTCAATAAGTATTTCAGAGGTCAATGACTTCTTGGACTTTTATCAATGCTAAAGTGGTTACATTGGTAATCTCTTATCTCACTGAACGTGTTACTTTCCTGGTGTAGTGTAAAAGTGGTGGACAGACAGTGGCCTCTGTCAAGGAAATTTGTACTTCTTTATCTAACGATTGCATACCTAGTTTATACAGCTAATATTTACATCTATACCATAAATAAAAGATTGGTGATATAGTTTGTGTGTCTGAGAGAGTAGTTCTACATGAGTAAACTTTGGCAGCACTGGTCTTCCTGAATAGTCACACTAATATTGGATGAATCACGCAGTATGATTAACTGACTATCAGTGCCAATCCATTAGCTTTAAATTCTGCCACCCTTTTGTTTGTTAAGTAATGTTTTAGTATTACTTACATTTTGTTGATTTGTTCTTGCTGTAGTGATCCATTTCAAAATGTTTAAATGGTTTATAAGCCAAGAATTAGTCACTGTTATTTCAGCTGATGGTTCTAGTTATGCCAAACCCCACAAATTCTGTGTACATGTGAGAAAGTATATTATAAAAGCCTTACCATTAAAAGCTTCACCTGGCAATATTAGCAGATCTCTGTTATTTCAGGTCACAATACACCAGACCTTACTGAAACCCCAGATATGGTTGTTTTAGCTAATGTCTCCAATTACAATAGCTACAGCACTTCTCTACACAGTTTGTAGATTTTAATTATCAGTTGATCCCACAAAATTGTTCTGTACAAGAGTAAGTTATATTTCCATGTGCTCCAACAGTAACACTATGTAAATAAATTATACCAGCAGGAATACTGAAATTTTTAAAGCATCGGTTCATTGATAACATTTGGCAAAATAATAAATGGCTACAAAAGGTGTCAAATTTGATAAATTACAGAAAGTATGGGAGATTCATTATTAGAATGGGACAATTTATGCATATTAAATTTATAAAGCTTCAGTGGTAGCATTGAAAACTCCTCTATGAGATCAGTGTAGAATCTGAACATGCTTAAACTGCATTTACATAATAAACACTGACTTACACTTCTATTCCCCAGAAAACAGTAAAATTCTAGTTATTATCTACCATTTGGTCATGTTCTGTGGCTCTTAGATTTTTAAGTTGACTCTCAAAAATGGATTACTGCCTTTTATTTCCTTGTTCTTTACTGTAGGACTACTAAAGGCGGAAAAATTGTTTTGCACACTGGCAGTCAAATAACAGTCTATTTTATCTGTCTTTACCCGGCCTTGCAAGAAAATATGGAGCATTTGTAACACCGCCAAAACTAAAATTAATCCACCAAAACCCACTTTGTGCTTAAAGACATAAATAGTATTAGCATTGAAAGGGATATAGTCTTACACTAAGATTTCATATACTATTGATCTTTTCTTGATAGTATTTAATCTACTGATACATTCCAAATGCAATGTTTTCCTGATAAATAAGGCATAAACTGTTCCACTACCTACCTTGTCTGTGGTACACTATCATCAACAATGGAAGGCAAGAAGGGTCAGCTTTGCTATTCTTCCTTTAGGTTGGAGGCACTAATGACCTTGTTACACTTCTTCTAGGGTGGGTGTACGAATGACAGATGGTCATTCATTTGCAGTATGACTTGCCTCAAAATTTCTGTTCTTCATTAAAAAAAAGGAGAGGAATAAATGTATATCAGCAATGCTGCTATGACAGTCTAGTATGTGACATTGGGATCAAACTTCTACAACAGTTTTGGTTCAGAAATTTGGAACTGGAATTCATATATTTATCTACTAGACTGGTATTCATCTAAAAGATGAAAAAGCTGTTTTTTGGTGGTGGTGGTGTTAACTAAATTGAATGTTCACATTCTTGCAGTTCTCTCAGGCATTTTCTGAGTCTAGAAGTATTTCTTCTTATAGACTTGGTGGTTATAATCAAATAGCTGTATAAAAAAAATCATCTTTCCTTTTAAATCTTTTTCTACCAAAGCTGCAATGCAAAGCTTGTAAACATGAAACTTAACAAAAAGGACAGAGGCAAATAAAAAATAATTCCTCCTCTCATTAAAGTAAAAGATATGATCTTTGAATATGTCTGGGTGAATTATTTTTAAATACTGTAGTCTGGCATTTGTATTACAAATTTTTTCTATGTGATAACCTTTTCAGATGTCTCGTGGTTTAGGCCAGGTTGGCCAATAACAAGACAACAAATGTTCTCCCCGGCCTCTCACTCCAAGGAGAAGAAGAAGAGAGATGAAGAGATTTATGAATTTAGGAAAAAACTAAACTAATTTAATGAAATATTAATAACAAAATAAAAAGAAAACAATGAAATAGATGCAATATATAAAAATACATACAAAACCATGTCAAACTCACATGGAGATACCATTGGCAGGCACTGGGAAAGTTCCAGACTGGTCTCAGTGACAAATGGGAACTGGATTCCAGAACACACTGAGGGGGATTGAAGGTAGAGAAACTGACAGCTTCTTCTTTGGGCATCAGTCATCAAAGAAAGCAAGCCATTCAAGAAGCATCCCATTGAATAATAGCCAAAGAAGAGGAGCCAACCTGACCCTTTCATCACTCAGCACTTATACTGAGCGCGGCAGATGGGATGGAATACCCTATTGATCAGTTTAGGTCACCTGACCTGTACATGCCTCCCCACAGGTTCCACCCCTATACCCCTAAATATCCAAGTCAGCTGACCCTGGTTGTCACAGCAACAAAGATAAGCAAGAGTCTCTCCTTAGACAGAAAGGTGGATCTGCTCCACCCCAAACCAGGACAACAGGACCTGCCAGAATTTTTTCTTTGTTAGTGACATAAACTAATTAATATCCTTTGGGTAAAGCACTACAGGATTCTCAATACAATATTCTGATAGCAATTATTCATTTGTCTTCTTTGAACTAAAGTATTTTATAGCTTAAAGAACATACCTATCTACTGGAAAATCCAGATATATACAAACCTCTATCTATGTTTCTCCTATGGCTCTCAGAACTAAAAATTGTTCTAATTAATTAATTATTTAATTAACAACTTTTATGGGTAATTAAAAAACAAAATCAGGTTGAATTTTTAGATACATGCTTCCCGTTTAAAACATCAATGATTGAGAAGTTTTAGGTAGCATGGATAATCTACCATGCTACCATAATAACCACGGGAATAATTTTCTCAGGGAATATATACAGATGAATGCAGGAGCAGGTTGGGGTCAGAAGGCCTCCAGTTCTTGGCATGAAAACATTTAAAAGTTAAAGATTTTGAATTGTTGCTGTGATTCTTTACTAAACTAATATTTGCTGATCCCACTTAATGTATGGCTTGATCCCACAGGCAGAAATTTCTGCCATAATGCACTAGGGCACAGACTCCACCAAGTAGCAATTCCTTTCACAAAATGCTAAACAAGCAATATTTGCCTTGAGAAATGAGGTAGCCTAGTTCATCCAGGAAAGCCAGTCTGCATTTCTCTGACAGTGTTTCCAAAGCAGGATATTTTTGCCTTTGAATTTCTGACAAACACATCAGTAAATTAAATAAGGAAAATAAAAAAAATTAAAAAGCTTCAAAAAGAATAAATAGCTGTTGTGATCAAAGTCTGAAAAGCAGAAGAAAGCACTGCAAGCAGATATGATCCATGTGCATGCAGTGACTCTGCAAACAGTGTGTGAATGGTTTTTAGCCAGTCAGAACCAAAAGAAAGTTAAATCCACTTCCCCAAAGGCTCATTAAAGTACATTTGTGCTTAGGGCAGTTCAGTAATTATAGGAATAATTTCTGTGATTCTAATACATAATGGACATCTAAAAACTGCTGGCATTAGAGTAGAAGGTAAAGCACAGCCAAGGGGGAGAAACTGAATGCACTGAAGAAAAAATTTTACAAAATTTTACTGCCCACTGATAACTAGAAAACTAACTAGTGTGGGTTTGCTTTATTTTATTTTCTAACATAACTGGCAATTAAACTGTGAATTGTATTCAGTGGCTATATTTCTGGTTGCTTTGAAGGGAACTACAAAATTAGTTCAAACAGTGAAGATGAAGTCTATTTTACTTTGCTTTTTCTTCCTTGCACTTCTCATTTGGTTTAGAATTCAAGAGAGAAGGCATAAGTTGTTCCTAACCAGTTCATCAATTCTGTCTCTGCTGCTAATCACTCAATTACTGCATTATGCAGGAATTACTTTCTAGTTTCAGGTTCAATGCTACCTCAAATTCTTACAGATTTCAGAGTTAGCAAGAAAGAATTCTGGTAAAAAGTTGTCTCTTTGCTGTAGCTGTTATGGTAGAACGTAGGTACCTCTAAAAGTAATGCAGATTTTATATTGTGTACTACCAATATTTATTTTGGTGTAAGAGTTCTGGATCCTGGACTTTAGGACAGCAGATTTTGGCCTCTTCAGGGATTTACTTAGCAGAGTACCATGAGATAAAGCTGTGAAGGGAAAAGGAGTCCAAGAACGCTGCCCAAGGACCCCCTCCTCCAAACTCAGGACCGATAAATCCCAACAGAGGGGAAGTCATACAAAAACACCACAAGGCCTGCATGGATGAACAAGGAGCTCTTTATCAAAGTCTAACAGGAAAATGAAGACACAGAGCAGGGAAGCAAGGACAGGTTGCCTGGAGGAATACAGAAAATAGTCCGAGCAGCTGGAGATCAGGTTAGGCAAGCTAAGGTCCAGACAGTTATATCCAACCAGGATACCAAGGGCAACAAGAACATCTACAGGTGCATCAGTGTTAAAAGGAAGATTAGGGAAAGTGTGGACCGTGTCTGGGAGGAAACAGGAGACCTTGTTAGCTGCGATTTGGAGAAAGGTGATGTACTCAGTGACTTTTTTGCCTCAGACTTCCCTGGCAAGTGCTCTAGCTACATTGCCTAAGTCACAGAATGCTCAGACAGGGACTGGAAGAATGAGGTAGCACCCACTGGAGTTTGAGAACATCTGAGGTGCGTAAACCCATGGGACCTGATAAAATACATCTGCAGGTCCTGAGGGAACTGGCGGATGAATTTGCACAAATACAGGTTGGGCAGAGAATGGATTGAGAAGAACCCTGAGGAGAAGGACTTTGGGTGTTTATTGATGAAAAGCTCAACAAGAACCAGCAATGTGAGCTCACAGCCCAGAAATCCAACTGTATCCTGGGCCACAACAAAAGAAGAGTGGCCAGCAGGTCAAGAGAGGTTTTTCAGCCCCTCTACTTTGCTCTGGTGAGAATCTACCTGGAATACTGTGTCCCGCTCCAGGCCTCCCAACAGAGGAAGGACATGAACTTGTTGGCGTGGGTCCAGAAGAAGCCATGAAGATGATCAGAGGGCTGGAACACCTCTCCTGTGAAGACAGGCTGAGAGAGTTGGGATTGTTCAGCCTGGAGAAGAGAAGGCTCCTGGGAGACCTTATACAGGCCTTCCAGTACTTAAAGGGAGCCTACAGGAAAGTCGAGGAGGAACTCTTGATCATGGAGTGTAGCAAAAAGAGAAGGGGTTATGGCTTTAAACTGAAAGAGGGTAGATTTAGATTGGATATTGGGAAGAAATTCTTTACTGTGAGGGTGCTGAAACACTGCAACAGGTGGCCCAGAGAATGTGTGGGTGCCATGTCCCTGGAGGGAATGGCCAACATGGATGGGACTTTGAGTAATCTGGTCTAGTGGAAGGTGTCTCTGCCTATATCAGGGTGCTTGAAACTAGATGATCTTTAGGGTTCCCATTTGAACTCAAGCCATTCTATGATTCTGTGCACACCCCAAGGAAAGCATTTCCGTCTGAAGCTTCTCTCACAACAGAAAGACATCCTGAATACTAACACATATATATAAACAGGTATTACACTAACTGGTAGTTTTTATTTCTTTGTAATCACTGTCAGAGAGATTTGTTTTGCTACTGTATTAGCAAAATCTCTTGCTGAAGGCTGGACTTCTACCGTAGTGATTCTCACCCAACCTGTTCAGATTAGAGAAAATACTCTGACCGGCTGCGTGAAATGTGAAGTCTGAACAAATTCCATCACTGCTGTGTCTCAAAAGAGGGAAGATTTTCCAGAGACTTCTTTGTTAACAGTTGTCTTCTGCAAGTTTTATGTGCAAGGAATAAAGGAATCTCAGAAGTTGTGATACAATGTTAATGGCATCATATTTTATACTGATCCTCACCTAAACTTACTGAATTTAGGAGGACATAAAGTAAAAGCAATTAAAGATAATGCACTTTTTATTATTTTATGCACTTTAATAGCATTTGAAGACCTTTGCCAAGATTTTGTTACGTGCTATGCAAATTTATAAAGTTGGTCTATGTCCTAAAGAACTCACATTTTATATAACAAAACCAGGGCTAGTAAGTGTTATTAACACTATTTTACAGCTGAGGAAGCTCAGATCAAAGAAAATAAAATAAACTCCCAACATCTTAAAAGTGGAATGAAAACTTACTTTGGGATATGGAAACAGATATTGATTGACAGGGCAAGTTTTTAAATTTTTTCTCCTTTCTGGGTAGAGCCATTGAAAAGCAACATCCTGCGGATGGCTGCAACATCCTTCCTTACTCTTCTTCCTGTTTAAAAGCACTGCTGAGCTCTCCAGCCCTGCCCTAACCTACAAATAAACCTATAGGAGCACATACTTAAACAACGAAAACATCACTTATTCTTCTCTTAAGATCTTCTCGTATTCAGCCTTGCAAAATCTCTTCTTGTCATTGAAACATATATCAGGCAAAGTGAAATGTCATCCACAAAGCAAACGTGGTGGCAGACCAAACTGTGGGTTGGGTTCAGAGGAATGTAGTCTAACTTATTTTCCCTATTGAAATATTCAATTATACTCAAACTATATACTATGTGCAAACATGTAGTCATATAAATATATATAATAATATATTTCTGTTAAAGGCAGTGGAGTATATGATAGCTAACTGTGATAGTATTGATTTAGTAATGTAAAGTGCAATGTCTTCACATATTTCCTTCATCTAACTTCTGTGATTTCAGTGACTTTTAAAAAATCACAGGGTCACAGAATTATAGGGGTGGAATGGACGTTTAGAGAACGTCTAGTCCAACCCTCCTGCCAAAGCAGGGTCACGCAGAACAGGCTGGACAGGAACACATCCAGGCACGTTTAAAAGATCGGTGCAAAAGGAGACTCCACAACCTCTCTGGGCAGCCTGTTCCAGTGCTCTGGCACCCTCAGAGTAAAGGAGTTTTTCCTCATGCTCAGATGGAACTTCCTGTGTTCCAGCTTGTGTCTATTACCCCTTGTCCTGCATCAGGCACCACTGAGAAGAGCCTGACCGCATCCCCTTGACACCCACCCTTTAGATATTTATAAGCAATGATAAGATCCTCTCTCAGGCATCTCTTCTTGAGGCTAAGCAGACCCGGGTCTCTCAACCTTTCCTCATAAGAGAGGGGTTCCAGCTCTTTGATGGTCTTTGTAGCCCTCTGGTGGACTCTCTCCAGTGGTTCCCTGTCCTTCTTGGACTGTGGGGCACAGAACTGAGCACAGTACTGCATATGCGGCCCCACCAAGGCAGAGTAGAAGGGGAGGACATGGTCAGCTTGTTGTCCACCAGGACTCAGGCTCCTTCTCTGCCAAACTGCTTTCCACCAAGTCAGACTCTAACCTGTACCGGCGTGTGAGATTATTGCTCCGTTGGTGCAGGGCCCTATGCTTGCTTTAGTTGAATTTCATCAGGTTCCTTGCCATCCAACTTTCTAGCCTGTCCAGGTCTCGTTGAGTGGCAGCACAGCCGTCTGGTGCGTTCTGGTTCTTGAGGGTTGGCCTGAACAGTAAAGACGGAAGCAAAGAAGGCATTCAGTAGCTCTGCCTTCTCTGCATCCTCTACCACCAGGGCACACACCTCATTCTGCAGTGGGCCCACATTTTCCTTAGTTTTCCTTTTATATCTGTGTTGGGGGGTAAGTGTCACTAGGGTTAAGTCCAGCCTTCAGCAGGAGGTTTTGCTAATAGGTGTTTTTGTCTTCTAAAGCAAGCAACATGGTATAGGATTCTATTCTTTGGTTTGTATCCTCACAGTAAGAAGGACAACAGGGAAGAAATCACGACTTTAATAAAATAATTTTTTTATTAGACCCTTTTCTTTGTCTACTTATTTTACCTTTTTTCCTAACATTGTTACCGAGAATGGTGACAACGTGCTGGTTTTGGCTGGGATAGAATTTATTTTCTTCACAGTAGCTAGTATGGTGCTATGTTTTGGATTTGCACTGAAACAGTACTGATAACATAGGGATTTTTTTTTGTTATTGCTGAGCAGTGCTTACACACAATATAGGCATTTTCTGTTTCACACAGCACCCTGCCAGTGAGCAGGTTGGAGGTACAGAAAAATTTGGGAGGGGACACAGCTGGGACATCTGGCCCCAACTGACCAAAGGGAGATGCCATACCATATGACGTCATGCTCAGCAATAAACTAGGGTGAAGTAAACTGGCTGGACTTTGTTTCGTTGATGGTGAGCAGTTATTTTCATGTGCATCACTTATCTTCCTTGGGTTTTATTTCTCTTACTTTGTTATTTTTCTGTTCGTTACAATTTATTATTAGTAGTAGCAGTGGCAGTAGTAGTAGTGGTAGTAGTAGTAGTGTTAGAAATTTATTCTTTCTATTATTAATCTTTTTTTTTAATCTCAACCCACGAGTTTTCCCATTTTTATCCTTCTGATTCTGCTCCCGATCCCACTGTGGGGGAGTGAGCAAATGGCTCTTTGGTGCTTGGTTGCCAGCTGGGGTTAAACCACAACACAACACTAGGAATGGCTGTTTTTAAAACAAGCATCCATAACCAGAGCAAGCTTTTCACTAAAATGGTGCTTAAGTGGCAGAAGGCATCAGGAGATCTTTTTGCTTTTTATTTTTGAAAGTATTTCCTTCTCTTTGTTGTTGCTGTTTTAGAAAATATGTAAGATCCCAAACATAACCTTGAAAAGAAAGAAATGTGGGAATTAAAAGTCTACCTTGGTTCACAGAAAACTCCAATAGCTGATAGGGTTAAGCCATGCAACCAGTTAAATATTTTACATGGTATAGTATGATACAAATATGGAATAGAAAATGAATCCACTGTAGTCCAACAAAGGGGCTCAGCTCTTAATAACTGTGCATCTGAAAGTAAAGGGAGAACAAAAACTTCCAAACCTCAAAAAAAAAAAAAAAAGTTGGAGGGAAATTACTTCTTGTAGATGCTTCCAGCACGCACACCACAACAGAAAGAATTTGAATTAAAATAAATAAATAAAGCAAGCAAACACTCATTTTCAAACAAAACCACAGTGAGGAATTAATTGCATTAAATAGTAACTGTGGGTTCCAAACAAATATATATAGGATTAATCACGCTGTTTCCTGTGCAATTGGTATGGATTGCAGTGAGCATTCAGTCAGAGCTAAGGAAGTGAATCACTGAAAATGTTGCATAGAGCAGATTGTATCGTCCCACGCACCAATTGCTAGAAGAGAATCTAATCACACATTAGAGAAGCTCAAATATTCCTTCAATTTGTAGACAGCACTGTAGCCTTGAGTGTCATAGTCTACCCAGAGAATTCATAGACACTTTCGTTCTCTACAGTTGGATGGAAGGCCAGTCCTATGTCATGATACCATGAGATCAGAGAATAGGAAGAATGTTTTTAGAGAACAAAGATTTTTCTATCACAGTAGGAAACCTGTTTTTAGATTGAAAATATAAACTCTGAAGTTTTTATCTAGTAGTTTATGAGAAGTGTTAAGAATCGGAGACCTATCATTTAATTATAAAATGTACATTGCTGAGGATCTGATAATGAGCAGCAGAATCTTTTAGACAACGACTCAAATCCATCTGAAGCTGGAAAAAGTCCATGATGTTATTACTCATTCTGTTTTAGCAGATTTTCTGGTGTTTCTAACATACTAATCACCGTTATTGACACTAATGGATTGTTTTATTTAAAACATATATAAATAAATGGGCATGGAAAGGGATAGGAAGTTTATTCTTACTATGGCAAGAAGGACTTTTCTCACATATATTTTGTGTGCAGCATAGCCCTTGATAATCTGAGATTCTAGGAGAATCCAAGTGTACATATGCCTCAGAGCATCTCACTTCAGTAGCAATAACCAAGCTAGTTAGTTTAACAATAGCCTAATAATGTGTGCGTAACCTAGAGTTACTGCAGTGACTTCTTGTAGACAAAACTCATTTTTTTATATCTGCAGAATTCTTTCTCAATTAAACATACAATGCAGCAAAAAAGCTGTATTTTTTTTTTTTTTTCAAAATCTAGATATATAAATTTGCACAAATTTACATACCTGTTATATTCCTATCAGCTTTTTCATTCTTCTCTTATAACTGTTGGGAGATTTTTTACCCCGTTTAACATTGGCAAACCTTGAACATTTTTCCAGTCTTCTAGAACTTCCATGGGAGTTGAAGATCTATTGAAATTAACAAGTAGGTGGTCTCTAAGTTAAGTACAAATTAACAAAGATTGTTTGTGCACAAACACGCTGAAAAAGTATTTTGTGTATTTGTGTCATATTCCAATTTCTGTGGTGTTTGAGTCACCACTGATTCTATTGGCTATCATTGTTTAGTACACAGATGTGCTTCACATATTTTACAGCATATAATGTAAATTAATTGTTCTGTGAAGTGCATAGAATTTAAAGCAGAAATTGTATAACTTTAATATAATTTTATAATTTTAACATTGAATAACTAAGAAAGATGTCAGAGTTTTTGGTGAAGGAGTCTAAGAAGTTCAAGGTAACTCATATTTGTTTATATTTTTTCTTAAATAAAGACATATAAGTTGAAACTAGATTATCTTTTAGTAAATTACTTGCCCCTGTCCTACATACTCTCACCAATTTACATTCATGAATATTTTTAAGACAATTTCCTTTACTCTTAGGCCTATTTAAATGAAGACAGTGCTGGAGAAAGCAAATCCCATTAAATCCTTCTGGAACGCACTCGGTCTGTACGATCCAGGTAAGATATATTTAGTTCTTTTATCCTACTGAGATTTTTAAAGTTTACTGTGGGAGAGGAGGGATTGGAAGCATTGCAGCCCAAAAACAAATTTAAGAAGCTGTATGTTAATCTGAAAGCCTTTGAGGTAAATAATTTCCAACCATGAAAAGAGGTCAAAATTGCAAATAGAGCTGAAAGGATTGCGTTCTGGACAATGATGATTAACTATGTCATCTTGAAATATCATACAGTGTGGGCAACCCAAGAGACTGCACTGTAGGATTACTGATTCCTTCATAGGGATTCATTTTATAAACAGAATAACATCACTCTTCACTGACAATTGCCTACAATATGTTGAGTGCTGCAAAATATAATTTGAGCATGCTTTTCACCTGCTTGATTTTTCACCAAATGGAGGCTGACCTTTAATTTAACACCTTTTCCAAAGCAATAAATAATAGCCAAAGCAAATGGAGATATTCAATTTTTTGATCAGTAAGTGCTGTTTGTCACATCGGAATGGATTCAAAGTGCAGGTCTTTAAAAAAGTTAGGTATTAGATCTCTGAAATTTATCATCCTCCTTCCTCCAATGTAAAACCACAGATGGCTTGTGAAAATCCTCAATTATCAAAATATTTCTCAATAAATTTTGAAAGGTATAATTCACTGAAATTAAAATGTGGGTTTTTTATATACTGCCTTCTATTCCTTTACTCAAATTTCTTGAAAATAAATAAAGAACAATGCATTAACTAAAGGAGCATAGGGCAACAGCAGGACATTAACAGTGAACATCTTTCAATTTTAATGTAATTTTACAACTGGAACTAACTGTAAAAATTAGTAGAAAGATACTGTTATAACTAAAAACTTAATTGATCTCTGTGTGTTTTAGTGATTTTATAGTGATGCAGGTTAGAAAGTTCATTTGAATTAATTTTCAGAACTTAAAAAATCCATCTCACTAGAAAAATAAAAATAAATTACTGAAAGGCTGGCCACATATTCTAAAGGATAGATAGTCATAACAAACAAAAATTCATATCCATTCAGTAATATAGGTGTGAAGGAACTAATAAATGCTTAATTCTTTCTGGCCAAGATTATGCAATAATGATACACAAGTGTTACATTCACTTTTTTACATTTTTGTGAGTTCTTATTAGACTAAGATGTAACATTGACACATGAGTTGAGGGTATCCCTGCTGACTGTGGGGCGGTCGGATTACATGACCTTCGGAGGTTCCTTCCGCGTGGACCATTCTGTGATTCTATGATTCTATGAGGAGGAACTTCTTCACTTTGAGTGTGGCAGAGCACTGGAACAGGCTGCCCAGGGAGGTGGTGGAGTCTCTGTCTCTGGAGACCTTCAAAACCCACCTGGACATGTTCCTGTGCAACCTGCTCTAGGTGGACCTGTTTTAGCAGGGGGGGATTAGATCATCTCCAGAGGTCCCTTCCAAACCCGTATCATTCTGTGATTCTGTGGCTCTGTGAAGAATATCTTATACAGGGCCTTCATGCATATCACACACAATGAGGACGCTCTTCCTGACACCTCCTGGGAGCTTGCTTTCTAGTGCTAAGCCATCAACAGAGTTCTGTATTTCCACTGCTAAGAAGCTGAGAGATCAGGGAATTCAACAATCTAATGTCTGCTTACACATCTAATCTTGCAAAGGAGTAAGGAGACAAAATAGGCAAATCACAGGAAAGCAGGATTCAGCTTTAAAACAGACACACATTCTTTTGATAGTCTTCCTCTTCTTTTTTTCAAAAGTACTTAAGTAAATGATAGACTGTCAGCATTAATTTCTAACTTCATACATCTAAGATGTTTAGTTGGAACTAGCTTGTCTTCATAGCATGGGCTAACAGTTTAGATGGTTTGACTATAGTTTAAAGCAATAACATATCAAAACGGCCCACTTATTTTACCAAAACTTCTGCAAAACTGTAGTAAGGCAATCTGAAAGCCTGTTTAGTCATAATTCTAAATAGCTGGGCAGTTTTCTATTTGACTTTTTTTTTTCCCCCCCTCTAACATGCCAACTAGAGTTATACTTGATGACCGATGTTTCTCATAATCCTGTCCGTAGGGATTACCAGGACATTTACTTACAAATATAACATAGGAAACAAAAATATTTCTTTTAAAATATAAATTTCATAACAACAAAATCTCTCAAAGATTACTGCAATCAAACCATAACCATTATTTTTTAAGTCCTGCCAGTATGTAGCAATAAAAATAATTCAAGAGTTATTGTTTAAAGACTCAATGGGAAGATTCAGTACTGATCTGGAAGCTGTAACAATGCATTGTCCAGATAAAAGCTGGGAAGCATGAGGCTTATCATAAGGATGAATCGCTGATATGTTACAGTACTCAGAAGTATTATGTTCTTTCCACTTGCATTTAGTGCTAGATGAAAAGGTCAGAAGCACTGATGACATTGTCCGTAAAATATGAATTACAGTCCAAAGTTTTCCAGTTCATCCTTTCCAGCATCTGTGGGATGATTGTTCTCCACACAGTTGCAGGTAGCTTTATATATATCTTTGCCATAAAATATCAGGAGATACATGATCAGTCTGACCAGAGTCATGGCTTGATGGCACACTGCCAATATGAAGCAGACATAAATGCCTCTCTGCTAGCTGGTTTATGTCCTAAAAGCTGCTCAGGGCTACCTGGAGAAAATCAACAAATTTGGTTTCATCTGTAGAAGTGCTTTCTAGAAAAGATAATTGCTTACTGGATTAAAAGTAAGGATTCCTACCTCAGCATAACGAATCAATACTTTCGTAAGTGATTTTGCTCCCCTTAGAAAGTCTTTCTATATAGTGCCTTATTTTCTGCATATCAGACAGGCTGGACTGGTTTTTTAGCTCTCAACAGTGTTTTGCAAGCTTGATTTAACATTAGATGTTCAGATAATTTTTCGTAGTCCCTTTGCACATATTTTTGCCTTTGGTCCAGATGCTTAGTGAATATAAATAGATATAGTTAAATCCCAGCTAATAAAGCTATGCTGATTTACATCAGCTAAATGTCTGTCACTTAGGTTTAACAAGTGACTTATCATGAAATATTCCAGGGTAGAATATTCAAACATGTGATCCCAAAAGAACACCTTAGTGGTCTTCAGAAACTACTGCCTGGCCACTGAGAGGCAATAGCAGACTGTGTGTTCACTTATAGTCTCCTCATGCTGTGAAGTAAAATGAGTTAATTTGATGGAGATTCAAGGTGTTCCTTGCAAATGTGGTGCCTAACAATGTGCATGTTATTTGTTACTGCATTGCAGTAACAATTTCTTCCAAGAAGGTAATTTATCATTTCTGTTTGCATGAACAAACTTTACAGGTGTAAAATCATGCATAAAAGGGGATCGGAATCTGATCACTGAAGCAATTGCAACCCACTGTCCACCTTACCCTTCTCTATGCAATCTTCTCTCTGATGTAGGGGCAGATGGACCATGCAGGAGGTCGATGTCCAGTCACCAGCATTTGGAACATGGTTTTTATTAAAGTGAAACCTGAACTGGCATCAGATTTAATGATAAAACATGCTAATTTGTGCCATCCAGGTTGAGTAATCCACCAAATTTAGGTTAACACTTTGGCTCCCCTTTCCATAGGAGGCCCTTGATAGCCATCGATCTCATGGATCTTCCTGGGAGTTTGTCTGGACAGCATCCAGAGACACAGGGTGGTGGTTTCCCACTTCTGTTAGCTGTATGAGCTGGCTGGAAACAAAGAATTTATATTCCCAAACCATTTAGACATGTATAATGAAATCATCTGATAAATAGCTGTGTACAAGAGTAACTTTCACTTAATATATACTTTTGCACAGGAAAACATTTACCTTGTTAGAAGAATTAGAGAGCTTTCAAAAGATCAGTAATGTGAGCCTGAACTCCGAACTGTCATTTTCAATTCTATGTGATTTCATCAAGCTTTATACTCAGCTTCTGATAAGTTAGTAGCACTGGTATCATTTCACATACAAAAGTTTCATATTTTATAAATTTGAGTATTATGATCCTTGTTTTCCAGAAAGCTAAATTTACCTACTCAGAATCTACAAATTTCTGTTATTTATGTTTTAAAGAAATGTATTACCAATTATATTGAAAACTGAAAACAGTGAGAGTCTATGTAGTATTACAGCACAAACAGATTTCAAATAAAATGTGATGAGACTATTTCAAGAATTCCTAAATTTGGTGAGGCACTTTACTGAAATACTGTAGGTGCAAAATTATCCTGATGCAGAAGACATGGTATATAAATACAACATTACTCACAAGACAAAAAAGAAATAAAGCTGACCAAAAACCTGGAAAAAGTCTGTTAGTATTGATTTGTTTAAATTAAGCTCTCCTATAGACACTACTCTTGGGTTTTTGCTTATCAATTTGTTCTTGATGACCACTCTAGCCCATGCCCAGTGTTACAAGGTTTTTCAGGGGTTTCTTTCTGAACATGAATGATTACAGCTGTCATTTACATCCCTGCATATCAGCTGATAACTGATAACCTCTCAGCTGATATAAAGGACTTTTTAAAATAAGCAGATTATTTTATGCCTCCATTAACCACGATCCCTGTACGGTGACTGAATAATAACTTGGAAGACAAGTTGCTATTTTCAGGCAGGACATACATACATGTTAAAGTTTACATTTCTTTAGCTGACATTGAAATCAAAAGCCATGAATCTGCAACGAATATTCAGTGTAAGAGTCATGCAACTTCATCTGCAGTCCTGGCTATATATTCTGTGACTGAAGCCACAGCCATTCAACCTCACTTCTACAAGCACCTGAAGTCTTTTATTTACTTCTTTTTCAGACCTGATAATTTATGCTGCATTCATAATTTTGATTTCAAAGTAAGCATTACTGCTTCTGCATATGTAGGTATTTATCACAGGGAGTCTGAAATTATTAACAACAAATTTAGTGATTATGGTTCCACATTATTAAGTTTTATAGGCCATTGTTTTGGTTGCCACATGTAGTGGCACAAAATCATGTTGTTTATGGTTACCTAAAGAAATTATATTGAGATGTATAAGTGCCATGTCCATTTCAGCATGCATTAGCTCTTATTTTTCTTTTTCAGATGCTGAAGGATAAAGGTGTTCTAGCTACAGAATCCACAGTCCAGCCAGTCAAACATTCCTATCCTCTTTCTCCTGTATTTTCTTATCTCCACGTTTCTCTTGTCTGCCAAAGACATGCAGAAACACAGTGTAGCAGGCATTGTTCTGCACCTCCGCTCCCAATTCCCATTTGCTCAGATAATCCTGCATGTTGACCCCTTTTGTCCCTGAAGAACCAGTTGGCACAGTTACAGAGATTTTAAAAACATTCATCTATTCCTCCAGAGTTCTTTTAAAGGCTGCTACTGTTAGCTGTGGAAAAGAATTTGGAATAAAAATGGCTTCTTAATGAATTCCATTCAGTTGAATCTAAATTCTCACGGTCAGCATCAGCAATGAATGTTATCATCACAGTGAATGTTTGATTCCCAAGTAATCACCTCTTTGCTGTCTCTGGAGAAACTGTCACATCCCCATAGACCACTGCTTGCTTTTGTCTTCTAGTATTCCCTCTTCTATTAATTTTTTTTTCTGTACATTTGTAACTGATATAATGGACAGTGCAAAGTGTTCCCTCTCTGCTCTATGTGTATTTGCAGACTGTTTTTTGATGAATTGAGCTAACTGTACAAAATTAAACTGAATTTCATGTTCATCTTAAGAATAAGTCTTGTGGCATCTGGTATTGCATGTTGAAACATGGGACTGTTCTGCTCCACGTGGTTAGAAGTGACAGCGGTACTGGCTGTCACACTGCATATACCTGGTAATTTCAATGTAGTCCATCATTATAGGAAGAAGTCTGTTTCTCCTGTTGTTTTGAATGAATGCAGTATCTCAAAGAAAGCTGTCAGAGAAACTAGTGCTGATACCTGTTATTTTCATTTGGATAAATTATCAAAGTCCCTTATTTCATTAGCTGACTGTCACCCTTATTCTCAAATGTCATTTTATCATCTCAAGTGGCTATTCATTGATGGTCAATCACACAAGATTTTGCCACATTGTGTTACAGGACCCATGCAATGATTTACATTTAGAAGTTCTAAATAGTAACTATGAATAAGAGAATTATAAAAATTGGAAATCTATCAAGAAGATGCTGTGTGGGGCTCAGTTAGGATTAAGAGAATAATTGGGAGTTCAAGTCTCTGTTTGGCCTCAAATTGTCTTTGAAATACTGAATGAACTTTCTTGCTTGGGAGTAGAGGAGTGCATTCCAGTGGTTTAGAGAAATCTTCAGTAGTCTTGAAAACATACAATTAACGTTGAAATAAAAAAAAAAAAAAGTCAGACAAAGAGGATTAGAAACATTGTACAGAGGAGAAGATGACAAAATGGAGAGGAGAGAATGGATTGCTGCAATGCAAACTTAGATGTGGTTCTGTACATCCAACTGCGCAGAAGCACAGGAATAATAGCTCTGCAATCTTGCAGAGAGAAGTAACTAGAGGAGTGACCAGTTCAGCCAGTGCAGGAAGTGCTTCTGTGGCCATTGCTGGTTAGATGCTTGAGTTTAAGTTGGAGGTTTCTCAAGGATTCACCATGGGTTCAAACAGGGAGATAACCTAGAAGACAGCAATTAAATGTCTTTAGTCCATTTTATTCTTTGTTCATGAGCTTCTCCTTTGGTGCAGTTTCTACTCTTTCCTTCTGGCAAGAAGTAAAAGAATGATATAAGCAAATCAGGAAATAAAAAAGCCAACTCCCTATTTAGGGGCTCAAAGACAATTATCAAAATGGGAAATGTAAGAATATATTTTCGCGGGAGGTTTACTCTTATTCTGAAATGTCAAATGGATCTGGATTCACTGATGATGTCAGTATAATCAACAAATAGTATTTTATGGTGACACAAAACCTTTCACACCAAAATAAGAATTATGAGGATCAAGCTGTAGAACCATGCCAGAAGTATTCTTCATGTCAGCTGACTGCTCACAGAGATACACATCAGCCAGAAAGGAATATTTATCCTTCAGAAACATGATAGGATTTTTAAAAAGTAAAGTTAGATATTCTGTTTCTCTCTGTCTCACACACGCATTCACTCAGAAGGGTGGAGATCATGCAATCTAAATTATCATGGAAACAGTGTCACACAAAAAAACATTTGGTGATATTTGCAGGAAATGGCTGTGACATTTTCAACTTGTTAAAAAGCAATGAAACAAGGAAAGATATTGCCAAACTGGGAGAAAATGAGTCTTTCAAGAACTGAACTTCTAAAACCTAATATAACATCTCTATATTTTTCTGTGACAGTATGCTAGAAAGATAAAGCAATCTCCTTTGGGCTCTCCCAAACAAGATGTGTGTTATCAGAAATTTACTGAGCTGAAGATCAAGAAAGAGCAATAGCTCATTCAATCTTCCTACCCCATGTTCCAGACACTTTCTGTCTCCCTCAATTCCTCTGCATTGACTCCATCATGTTTTTGAACAAAATGTAATTTCTGTAAAGGTGCCAGCTTAATCTAAAGTTACCAGAAATAGAAAAAATTCAACCTTTGCTTTGATATTTTGTTTCCAGAGTTAATAATTTTGAAAAGCTGTTATAATTTGAACATGTTCAATGTTAACTTTAAACCACTGCTTCTCCATTCGATCAAAGGCCCCTTGCAATACCTACATATTCTTCTTATGAAAATAGTTCTTCCTCGTTATGAATCATGAGCAATTTTCCTTTTAATATTCTTAACATATAAATGTCTCTCAATGTCTTCAAGGACTGACATCCCTTCCGGTCTTTTGCATCCCTCCTCTTCCTTAGTTTCTATTAACATGCAGCTACCTGAATAATATCTCATTAGACAGAATACCTTACTCAGATGCAAGGTCCATTCCTTAATTCTAGTCAGTATTCCTTTGCTTTGTGGTCCTTTTTATTGCACTAGTTCATCGGTAGAACCTGCTGTGCTGCATATTAAGTAGAACCTTAGACTATTTTCAGAGTCACCATATATCCTCTCCGCGTCTATATGTATAGCATACTGCACACTCAGACAATAACATTTTTACTTGTATGGGAAGATATATATATATTTTTTTCCACTAAAACTGCCTGTTGAGCAATCTTTCACCTTCTCTTTCAATGTCAGAACTTTTTTGTTTGTAAATCTAAAAAATCATACTATTTTTTTTTCCTTCTGCAATTTTGCATTGTCTTCTAAACCATTGATGAAAATCATTCAGGTATGGTATCAACTCCTATAGAAAGGAGTTGCTGATTTCACCCATGATACCTACCTGCCCTTCATAGTGTGCAAAAGGCTTGCACTGGGTCATGAGCTTCATGCCAGTGAAGTATGCATTACAGTATTGTTATCCATATATATCTGAAAAAGAACTTGATGCAGGAAAAAGCCTTAAGAAATATTGACAGAAGCGGCTGCAGCAGCATTTTTAAAAGCAAAATCCTAAAAGTAAGGATAATGAAAATTTTTCAAAAGCAGGAAAAAAAAAATTCAACAAACTAAGCAAGCCTTTTCATAGTGTATACATTAAACCTGGGAAACATTTTGTGAATTTTACTATTTCAATTAACTCTTTCAGGGTCATTCAGAAGCTAGACTGAAAGTTATGCAATTTGCAGCATAAGCATATTTTCAGTTTCATGTAGAGCCTACAACACCATATTGGAAGTCAGATACTTCTTTTCTCATCCCACACAAAGTTAATTACAGTTTCTAGTGTAACACATATTCTTTTGATGAATATTCTTAAGTTTTACGCATTTTTCAAACGTTCTTGGCAAATACATTGAATGTTCCTCAGTCCTTGTCATTTTCCTCTTTATATAACCTGGGGGAATAGTATTTGCACTTTAAATTACCTTTGAAGGACTGATTTTGCAATCTCACCCCCTAGCTGTGTGTGATTTCTCAGTATCGTAACTATGAAGAATTTCTGAGCTGTCTAATGAAGCTTTTCTCAACAGGCCTGATGTTGTGGTGTTGATACCAATGACAATACTTCTTACTGCAGTAGTGGAGCCTACATATACAAAGTAATGATTTTCAAGTCTTAAAAGAAAGGTATTTTAAGCTGACACATTTTCTTTCCTCTTAGATCCTTGCTTTCCCATTATTGCCTTTTCATTTGACAGAGTTTTGCTGCAAGCGTTCTTTCGCAGCCAGTGAGTAATTTTCCTATCAGTCCTGTTACTACAACCAAATCCCTAAATTAGTTTATTATACTCCAGACATTGGAATCACTCTCATTTTTGTCTTTCATAATCTCTGTAATTTAATCCAAATGCTTTTATTTTCAGCATTTTTTTTTGTGATAACTTGATAGATGGGAGCTGTGTTGAATGCCTGACATATAAGGAGTTGTAGGTTTCATCTGTTCCTTTATTTTCAAGAGTATTGTTTTCTGCTTTAATTGTGTGCCATTTAAACTGGGACTCACACAAATATGGGCTAGAAAGCTAACATGAATATTGTTGTGGTTTTTGTACACCATGATTAGTATCTATTTTTTTATTACTATAGGTTAACATTTTTTTCCCCTTAAGGATCACTCCCTTCAGGACAAGAAATGCCTGTGAAGGAAAACAACTCTATAATGAAGACAGAGGTTCACAGAATGATATACTAATGAATATTAATAAAATATCTCTCTGAAACAGGATCAGCTTAAACAAATCTTTCACTTAATAAAGGGACTCAATCCAGTCAGTGAGACGGTGTCCAAGTTTGTAATAGTGAAACATGTTCAAAAAATCAAGCTGATTTCTCAGACCAGACATCTGTGACTTGCCACCAGATGTATCCTGACTGCCACTGAACTGTGACCTAAGCCTGTGTAGTCACCTTTGCATGTTAATAACATCAATAAAATACCTGTACCTCTCACTGTATTTTTTTTTCACTTTCACGTCAGAGCTGCAGTCATGATTGCATCTCAGCAGTCCAGCAATAGACCTCGATACAGGATGGAGTTCAGTCCAGTCTGTATCTCTTGGGGGAATAGTACACTGGTGTTTTTTTATTTGGGCTTTGCACAACTTTCAGTTTCAAAATAACTTACAGTAGTCTTCATTATTTCCCTCCCATATTCTAAGCAATTAGTTTCTAAACCTTGGAATAATTTTTAGTATGCCTAGCAAGGCAGCTTGGGATGACAATAACTGTGAGAGTCTTTATCATGCTCCATTACACAGCTGAGACACCATCATTAAAAGTTTTGAAACCCCACCCAAGATGTCTCTCTCTGTCTTTAGGAAAAGAAATTTATTCATAAGTTTAGTTTGTAATATTTATCCTTGTGTCTGGTGCCAAGCTCTGGGAACTGAGTCAGAGCTACACTAATAATACTATTACAATTGATATATAAATATATTGATGCAGAAAAAAAATGAGCCATTAACATTTAAAAGTTGTATCAATGATATCTTTTATGAAAAACTGGGAGGAAAAAAAAATAATTTAAGAAACCTACTACTGAAAGGCGGCATTCTTGGGATATTAGAAATATTACAAATGTTAGGTATTTTTTTTCCAATTTTGTTACACTTTTACCTTACTTTTTCCTTTCCTCACCTTCCCTGCACCCTATTATGGTAGAAGAAATTAGAAAGAAGTAAGTTTATCATCAAGGTAATTGTAAACACAGTTTGAATTCCCAGTCCACTTTCATTTTTATCACTTCTTCCATTCATAAATTGTTGTGTACTTTGACTTGCACCAAAACAGAACTGGTTATGTTTTGCCTTAGCTGCCTCATCCTTCAGCCGGTAACAATGAACAAGTGCATGCATTATTTTTTTTTTTCTGAAATGTGTCCTATGCAGCTCAACAGTCAACCTATACTCATCCAAAAACAATTTAGAATGATATTTAGGGGTTTACTTAATGTTTTCGTATATTGCATCTCTATTTTAAATTAAGACTAATATGGAGAGAATCTATGACATTTTTTGACAGACCAGGTTTTTATATTTTGTTGTATAATATTTTGTTCAGGTTTTTTGGAATAATTATGTTGTCACTCAGAGCTCAAGATTGCTTGGCTCTAGTAATTACCTTAATTAGCAATACACAGCTATTATTTTGAAACTGAATTCTTAGAATTTTAAAGTAGGAGAAATGGATATGTTTGTGTTGATATTTTCAGTCTGTTACTACAAAGGGTCCAGTTTTACAGAGAGGAGAGAAGAGAATCTGTCGTGGAGAATTTAGATCATTTTTATTATGCAATGTGCATATGACTTTTTCTAACAGTAAAAAGAAAGTCTTGAAAATGGGGAGACCAAGGGATTTATGGGAATCAACATGGAGGATGTTATCAGATAAGGTTTCACACTTACTGTAGTGTCTTTTGTGCAGATGAGTAGTACATATTCAGCTTTTACATGATGTATTAATGAGTAGAGCTCATCACATTTGAAAAAGAGACTAGTACCCTCACTCTATTGTATGGTAGGGGAAGCTGTGAAAGTGGAGATATTAGAGGTTCATCTACACTCACCCAGGGCCAGCAGCAAACCGCAGAAACTGTACTAAGGATTACATGACTTATAGTATGACTTCACTTGCACAAAACAATAAAAATATTGCAATGTTGGCAGATATAACAATGGCTTTTTTGCTTCAGGTATATACCTGACAGCAGCTGAATTGAAACACATGAATTCAATGGTGGTCTAACTCTGAAGATCATTGGATGAAATTAATTTCTTCAATTTCAGAAAAATGTGCAGGTCTTTTGCCAAGCTGCAGTCAATATTTGGCTGTCAGTTTGCCTTTATGAAACATAGACAGATGGTATTACGCTATAGCACATTCAGATCCACTGATACTACACTTATAAACTGCAAAGGTGGCATTCACAACTTTTTAAAATTGCTGCATTTATGATAGACAGACTGGCAAAATTGTTGCTGGTAAGGGAAGTGGAAGCTCTTAATGTTTTTGTTTTGAGATGATTCAAGGGGACTTCATTTAAGACCATTTAAATGTTTTGCTTACACTATAAAGTCAGCAAGGGCAACAGTCAGTATTGATGTTTTGTCACTGTTACAAGTTTCTATCAGGCAGAAGCTTGTTTGAGGTAGCTTCAGCAAAGTAAAGTAAAGACAAAGATTAGTCACCAAAATATTTCACGTTTCAGATGTTCTTTTACATATGACAGTCAAGTGTTCTGGTGGTCTAATTTTTCATTTGTCACCAGAAGCAAAAAACCCAGTATTTTTATTGAAATAATATTATATAAATATTTATTTGAATAACCAATATTTCAATATAAATATAATTTGGCTATTCTTCAATGTCAATCCACCAATGTTTCTATTCAACATAAATGTTGTGACATATACAACTACTCTGTTAAGTTCTTCTGTATACTCTCCCAATTATTTCACCATGGAAAGAAAAAAAGGCTTCACTGCCTACTAAAGAAGCAAAAGCTTCCAAAATACTTTCCTCATTCATTAGGTTTTTCATCACATTTAACTTCTTATAAGAATTGTTTACCTAAGTGGCTAACATGGGCATATATTTGGGCATGTTGTCACCTTGCAATGTTCTTCAGCTGACATCATCTTGTTCTGCTCTTAGCTGTTAAAACATCTTCAGTTTTACTACATATAGTTTTCTGTGGTTTATCATATTCCTTTCCCAAAATAAAATATGAATCACCTCCATTCCACACCTCTTTCCTAATCCCACTTCATTCAGTTCTCCTCTGTGTCTGTAACTTCCTAAATCTGGACCTTTTTCTTTTTTCTTTTTTTTTTTTTTCTCACCCTCACAATAGTTTTGAAAGAACTGCTTGACAACATTTAGTTTGGATTTACTTATTTGATTTCTTCTACTTCAATACCAGCCAAATGGAGAATTTTTAACTGACTTCACTTGTCTTACTCCCTTATGGGCTGGGCTGCCTAGATAGCCAAATCCCTTGTCCAACAGTGCATCAAGCCTGCAAGGCTAGGAACAATGTTGCTGCACAAATGAGTCTGATTTATGGAGTATGGAAGCTTAGGAAAGTCCATAGGTTCATGACTAATTTTTAATAGTACTGACAAGACAGATGTTCTCCCAACCTTCTTTGCCTCTGTCTTTGTTGGCGTAACTTAACCATAGATCACAGGATCAAGTGGCTACAACAATGCATGTATCAACCCACCAGTAACGGAGGAAGGGCTGGTCTTCAGCCTCTTGCAAGGGCTCAGCCCATATAAAACCATGGTACTGGACAGAGTCCACCCAGGGCAGTTAAGAAACTGGCATTGCTGCAAGACTACTGTCCTTAATACCCGAAAATATTATGGAGATCTCAAACTTCCTGATGACTAGAAGAGCGCAAATGTCATACCCATCTATAAGAAGGGACAAAAAGAGGACCCAGGAAACTACGAGCCCTTTGATCTCACTTCAGTCCCTGGAAATGTATGGAATGACTGCTCCTAGAAACTACTACAGACCAAATGAAGCAGGTGTCTGGTAAAAGCCAGCATGTATTTACCAAGGGGTGTTGTAGATCACTTTCTACAAATAAATTATCACAGAGGCACAGGGTTGTAGGGGTTGGAATGGACGTTTAGAGAACATCTAGTCCAACCCTCCTGCCAAAGCAGGGTCACGCAGAACAGGCTGGACAGGAACACATCCAGGCACGTTTAAAAGATCGGTGCAAAAGGAGACTCCACAACCTCTCTGGGCAGCCTGTTCCAGTGCTCTGGCACCCTCAGAGTAAAGGAGTTTTTCCTCATGCTCAGATGGAACTTCCTGTGTTCCAGCTTGTGTCTATTACCCCTTGTCCTGTCACCAGGCACCACTGAGAAGAGCCTGACCGCATCCTCTTGACACCCACCCTTTAGATATTTATAAGCAATGATAAGATCCTCTCTCAGGCATCTCTCCTTGAGGCTAAGCAGACCCGGGTCTCTCAACCTTTCCTCATAAGAGAGGGGTTCCAGCTCTTTGATGGTCTTTGTAGCCCTCTGGTGGACTCTCTCCAGTGGTTCCCTGTCCTTCTTGGACTGTGGGGCACAGAACTGAGCACAGTACTGCATATGCGGCCCCACCAAGGCAGAGTAGAAGGGGAGGATGACCTCCCTCACCCTCCTGGCCATACTCTTTTTACTGCACCCCAGGAGACCACTGGACTTCTTGGCCACCAGGGCACATTGCTCTCTCATTGTCAACTTGTTGTCCACCAGGACTCAGGCTCCTTCTCTGCCAAACTGCTTTCCACCAAGTCAGACTCTAACCTGTACCGGCGTGTGAGATTATTGCTCTGTTGGTGCAGGGCCCTATGCTTGCTTTAGTTGAATTTCATCAGGTTCCTTGCCATCCAACTTTCTAGCCTGTCCAGGTCTCGTTGAGTGGCAGCACAGCCGACTGGTGCGTTCTGGTTCTTGAGGGTTGGCCTGAGCAGTAAAGATGGAAGCAAAGAAGGCATTCAGTAGCTCTGCCTTCTCTGCATCCTCTACCACCAGGGCACCCACCTCATTCTGCAGTGGGCCCATATTTTCCTTAGTCTTTTACTGCTGACGTTTTGAAGAAGCCCTTTTTATTTTCTTTGACATCCTCTACATGTTTAATTCCAAGCAGGTCTTTGCCTTCCTCATTGTAGTCCTGCACACATAATGTCTTCTGCTGATATGGGAGTCAGCAGTGAATGTTTCTTACCTGGACTTCAGCAAAGTGCTTGATGCTGTTTCCAACAGTCTTCCCTGGACAAACTGGCAAGTTACAGACTATGTGTATGGTCTTCAAGATGGCAGGGAAATTCATAAATGATATTGATGATGTAATTGAAAACACCCTCACGAAGTTTGCTGAGGACACTAAAGTGATTGGTGGGGTAGATATGTCAGACAGATGAGTTGTCTTACGAATAATCATGGACAAGATGGAAGAGAGGGCTAGCAAGAAGTACATGAAGTTTAACAAAGATAGTTGCAAAATCCTGCAGCTGGAACATAGTAACCAAAGTGTCCAGTACAGGTTAGGAGCTGTGTGCCTGGGGAGCAGCCTTGCTGAAAGAGCCCTGGGTGTCCTGGTGGACAATCAGCTGAACATGAGGCAGCAGTGCACCACTGCAGCAACAAAGGTAAGGTGGGTCCTGGGCTGCATCTGCAGGGACATTACTAGCATAGAGTTGTGTTCATACCATTCTACTCAGTGTTTATCAGGCTGCACCTGGAAAACCGTGTCCAGTTCTCATTCCCATAATTCAAGAAAAACACAGACAGACTGTGAGTCCAAGGGTTAATCAAAACATTAATCAAAGTTTAATACAAAGATAATCAAAAAGCTGTAAAACCTAAGGAAAGGCTGAAGAATCTGGATCTTTCCTCCCTGGAGAAGAGGAGGCTCAGGAGGGACCTCAAACAGTATTCCAATACTCAAGGGGTGGCTACAAAGAGGATGGAGGCTCTTTCTTCACTATGAATACACTTAGAGGTTGCACTGGGAGAGGTTTCAGCTAAACATAAGAAATTCTTTTTTTTATGGTAAGAACAACAGTTCCCTGGAACAACCTGTCCAGGGATGTGGTAGAGTGCTCATCACTGGGAATTTTCAATATGTTATTGGACAGGGTGCTAGATCATCTCATCCAAGCTTCCTTTCCCACAAAACATTTCACCAAATGACCTTTCGAGAACCCTTCCAACCTCGGCTGTTATATGGTTCTACAATTGTATTTCTATGGTTTGTTTCCTGAGCTAGAACCTACACATTAACTGCTTAAGGAGCATCAATAAACAAGCAGCAGAGGCACAGCTGAATTTAAAGAACAGGAATTGGGAAGTGTGATGTAATGATTATACATTTATGGGATCATAACTTAATCACAGACACAAAAGCAGGTTACCAGAATAAGAGCTATGGTCAATGTCATATTGTTTATACTCGGGAATTTAGAGAAATGTTGATAATGTTTTCTTAAAGCAACACATCCTGGATATTTGGGCTTATATTTAATTTTTAGGGGGTAAAAAAAACCCAAGAAAACCCCAAAGAAGCATGTTCCTGTTTTCCGTGTTTCACCACAAAAAAAACAAAAAAGACCAAACCAAATCCAACAAACCAAACCCCAAAACAACAACAAAAAGCCTTGAAAATGTAGGCTCTGAAATTCATTCATTTTTGTGCTATATGCACAGGGCAACTGGTCATGCTGAGTGTAACTACTTACTAAATGTCTGTAAAAAGGTATTGAAAAATCAAGCTGAGGGTCTGCCCTCCCATCTTACTTTTAAAATTGATTTTCCTATCAAATACATCTTTCCATTATCTTTTTTTATTTTTATTTTTTTTAATATATCACCTGGATTTGAAAGTATGCATGGTTTGAAGCTTTTCACTGAGGACCTTACATTACTTGCCTTGCTGCTCAATTTATTTCATGGTTAAAATACAATTGTTCAGGTCACATTTTCATATCACATATTTACTTTTTTTTCCTATTTCACTGAACCCTAATCTCCATATAATTGAAACAAATGTGCATTCTTCTTATTTGCTGTGATGAAATACAGAGAACTTTGAAATTCTTTTGAAAAGAAAGACCTGGTGCAGTAGCTTTAGGAAACAAATATAAAACAAGAGCCATTTCTATGGACAAAAATAGATTCTCCCTTCTCTATTTTCTACTTTGCTGGTTTAGTCAGAATAATTCAAACTCATCTCAAAACTCTTTAAAAAAAACAAAAGAAAAAAAATTAAAGCAAGTGGAATTGTCCCCAGAGTTCAGGGAATTTACTGTATCTTTGGAATTATTTTTTTTTTTTGCCAATGGAGAAATGTTTGCATATCTTTATATCTCAGAACGTGTTCACTCAGTTCAGGATTGTAACTTTTTTTAATTCTAATCACATTTTCTAAAAAACCACTGGTCCCCAATGGGTAAACCAGAGAGGTGATGCTCTGAACCTGCTGTATTTCTACCACAGAAAGAGAAGAGTTTCAACTCTTTTTTTTTATATAGGAGCTGCAGTCAATTCTCCTGAAAAGCCATAGATTTAGCATAGCAGTAAATTAAACATAACAAAGAAAACTCCATTTTTCTTGACCTTTTTCCCTAAATGTCATCCCATTGCTCTTTCCACAGCTGTATTTGAAAAGGCAAAGTAAAGCTTAGGAAGATTTCTCACAATCCTTGGAAAAGATAACTTCTTCATATAACTTTCTATTACAGAACTGTATTATTGTAGGTATTTGTATAGCTATTATTATAGTTATCATTGTATGTATTGTTATTTTGTTATTAGCATTAATATAACAAAATACATAATTTTTTCATAGAAATAGAATTTTATGTCACAAAACAATATCTGGTACTTGTAACGAGCAATTAGATCATTATCTGGCCATAAAGCTAATTTTCCATATAATGTGGCCATATATAACGTGGCCATAAAATGTGCCATTTTCTTTCCCTTCATTTTCAATGATATGAAGATAAACATGTACCTCATAAAGGAATGGGGAGATAAATATTTGGAAATTGTCTTTTGAAAGTCTGGAACTGAGGGAGGCTGAAGGCAGACAGTACCAAAGAAAGACATAAGAGGTTGGACCTCCATCTTTGTGCTATTAGCTGAAATTTTTCTAGGAGGTATTCTGAAACATGTAAAGCACAGGGGGTCAATGGGAAGGTAAGAATAACAAAAGAAACATTTTTTATTTCTTACTCAGAACTCCTTCTCTTTCATATTAAAAACTTCTGTGAGATATGACAGACAATGCATTCCTGCAAAATGCCAGGTGCAGCATTCTGTCAGCCCCCACATTGGAAAATTAGCTAATTGTCTTTAGGGGTTGAAATGGGTGATGTGGGGGTACCCCTGCGGATGCTTCTGTGAGACATTTCTGAAGAAATGCTGGAAAAGTATGAAATTTCATATAAAAGAACAATTTTTCCTGACCTCTGCAACTCTTGAGCCTATGGCCAAGATTCTTGCCACAAAGGATTATATTTAAAAAACAGAATAAAACAATACAGGCTTGATTGCAAAGCTTGTGTTGATTGCCTAAAGGTTTACATTAACATAGAAGCAGTAAGAAAAAAGGTCAGATATGTCATGTTATCTTTAACTGTCTTCTTTAATGAACTTAAAATCATATTGAAAAAATTCTATTTGTCACAAGACAGAATTAACATTTATTTTTTGCTCATCACTCGCTGAGACTAACAGCTCTGATGCAGGCATATCCACAGTGGAGCTGGGTGATCGCAGAGAAAAGGAGCTTTTCCCCAGATTTTCTGGGGTGGCAAAAGGCTAGGGCAGTGCAGGGAAGCGCAGGGGCCTGGCAGCTGTGGGGGCAGCTGACAAGGGTGGGGTGGTCCAGCAGAGGCAGCCAAACCCACTCTCACAAAAGGCAGCTTTGGGGATGGTGAGCGACCAGGACCATGGCCAGCAGGATGGACAAACGCGTGTGGTATGTCAGCCAGGGCGTAGCGTGCCCTTCCACGCAAACAGGCATGCCTGTGAGGGCCTGAAGGGCACGCAGGAAGGACACAGAAAGCTCTGGCAGCTCAAGAAGGTAGCTCAGGTGGTGAGAGGGAACTTAGCCATGGTCTCTACCCAGCAGAAAGCTATGTTGTCTGCACTTACCAGAGTAAGAGTAGCCACACAGACCGAGGTCCCATGGAAATATGCAGACACGCAGGCCTCAGACTACAGGGAGTGCCATGAGCTAACATAGTTAATGTATGGTAGTACGGAAGACAGCTGTGTGAGGTGAGACCAGGTGTACAATCTGCTCAGCCTGCTGGCAGAGCTAAGAGAGGAAGTAGAAAGGGCATCAGAGAATGCAAGAAAGAAACAGACTGGTAGAAGCATGCTTTGACCTCCCTGAGAGCAAAACAGGAACAGACACCGAAAAACAGGAACAGTCACCAAAAAACACAAGATCAAAAGGATCCCATATCCTCCCCCCCCAAGGCAGAAGGTGATGGCTTAATGGAAAGCTGTGAATGGAAGCAAGTCCGTTCTGGGGGCAGCAAGCGAATCCCATCATTGCCCACCTTGCCTACTCAGGTACAATAGTTATGAGGTTCTGGATGAGATAGACCAGTCAATGCATGATGTGGCTGACGGTGTGACTACACCAGAGGAGTTGCAGGGACCAGAAAGGCTTACCCCACTATAACGTCCACCTCCATGAGGAAGAAGAGCAGGGTTGTAGTTATAGGTAACTCCCTTCTGAGGACAAGAGAAGTGTCCAATATTCTGGGCAGACCCTGCTCTTAGGGAAGTACGCTGCTTCCTGGGGTCCAAGTTAGGGACATTACTAGGAAACTTCCTAGCCCGGTATGGCCCTCAGACTATTACCCACTGCTGCTCTTCCCTGAAGTTGCAACACGTAGCCCAAGGGTGATTAGAAGGTATTTCAGGGCCTTGGAACAGTTATAAGGGAGTCTGGAGTCCAGGTTAACTTTTCTTCTCTTCTTCCAGTTATAGGCAGTGACATTGGAAGAAGCAGATGCTCTCAGTCTATTAATACATGGCTCTGTGGCTGGTGTCACTGCCACAACTTTGGGTTTTTTGACAATGGGATGGCCTACATGGGACCAGGCTGGCTGGTGTTGGATGGAGTTCATCTTTCTCAAAGGGGGGAAGAGGATCTTTGCTCTAGAGATAGCAGGGCTTACTGACAGAGCTTTAAACTAGGCTTGATGGGGCAAAGGGGTATTATCAGGCTTGCCCATAACAAGCCAAGGGATGACAAACAAAGGTTTGAGGGGTGGGATGCTAGAAAGCGCCCTCAGCCTGTTGCTCTAAGATGTGTTGTGTATACCACAGCTCACTCAAAGTCTTATGGAGATGAGCCAGGGGCTGCTGAGGTAATAGGAGCCGACAAGGAGACATGGGTGAAACACCTCAAAGAAAGGCCACCTGGAGAGCAACACAAAGGAAGTGCAGCCAGTCCAGCCAGTAAGTCAGCTTCAGTGGGGACACAAGTGCCTCTATGCAGATGCACATAGCATGGGGAACAAACATGCACATGCCTCCAGGACTATGATCTCATTGGCATCATGGAGACATAGTATAATGGCTCCTATAACTGGAGTGTTGGAATGGAAGGATACAAGCTCTTTAGGAAGGACAAGCAGGGGAGAAGAGGAAGAGGTGTTACCCTCTGAGTCAATGACCAAATGAAGTGCATGGACCTCTGTCTAGGAGGGAGACAAAGAGCTGACAGACAGATTATGGGTCAGAATTAAAGAGAATGCAGGGGCAGGTGATGTTACAGTGGGGGTTGCTACAGGCCACCTGACCAGGATGATGGAGGGAATAAGGCCCTCTACAAATGTATTAGAACAGCCTCAGGTTCGCAGGCCCTGGCCTTCATAGGGTAGTTCAACAACCCGCCTATTTGCTGGAGGGACCATACAGTGGGGCATAAGCAATCCAGGAAGTTCTTGGAATGTGTTGATGATAACTTCCTTCTCCAAGTGGCAGAGGAGCCAATGAGGAGAGGAGCTATGCTGGACCTTGTCCTTACCAAAAAGGAGGGGGTGCTAGGGAATGTCAAGCCTTGAATGCAGTGATCAGGAAATAGTAGAGTTCAAGATCCCTTGGGCAGTGAGGAAGGTGCACAGCAAACTCACTATGCTGGACTTCAGGAGGGATTTTCTTGGCAGAGTACCATAAGATGAAGCACTGGAGGGGAGAGGGACCCAAGGATGCTGCTTAATTTTAAAGGATCATCTCCCCCAATGCTCAGGAGTGATGTATCCCAACAAAGTCACGCAAAAACACCAGGAGGCCTTCATGGATTAACAAAGAGCTCCTGGGAACTCTCAAAATCAAAAAGGAGACCTACAGAGGGTGGGAGCAAGGACAGGTAGCGAGAAATATAAAGAAACTGTCCGAGCAGCCAGGGACCAGGTTAGGCAAGCTGAAGCTGAGATAGAATTAAATCTGGCCAGGGACATCAAGGACCACAAGAAAAACTTCTATAAGTATGTCAGCAATAAAAAGACAGCAAGATGTGGCCCTGTCTGGAAGGCAACAGGAGACCTGGTCATCTAGGATATGGAAAAGGCTGAGGCACTCAATGACTTTTTTGCCTCAGTCTTCACCAGCAAATGCTCTAACCACACTGCCCAAGTCACAGAAGGCAGAGGCAGGGGCTGTGAGAATGAAGAACTACCCACTGTAGGTGAAGATCAAGTACAAGACCATCCAAGGAACCTGAAGGTACACAAGTCCATGGAGCCTGATGAAATCTATCCTCAGGTCCTGAGGGAACTGGCAGACGAGGTTGTTAAACCACTTTGAAAAATTGTGGCAGTCTGGTGAAGTTCTCCCGACTTGAAAAGTGGAACCATAACCCCCATTTTTAAAAAGGAAAAAAAAGGAAGACGTGGGAACTACAGGATAGTCAGTCCCACCTCTATGGTGGGAGCACCTCCTGGGTGCTCCAGGATCATGGAGCAGATCCTCCTAGAAACTCTGCTAAGGCACATGGAAAATAAGGAGGTGACTGGTGACAGCCAACATGGCTTCACCAAGGGGAAATTTTTCATTTGTCATGCCTGGACAAATTCAGTGACCTTCTATGACAGGGTTACAGCGTTGGTGGAAAAGGGGACAGCAACGGACACATGTACTGGAACTTGTGCAAAAAGTTTGGCACTGTCCCGCACAATATCCTTGTCTCTAAATTGGAAAAAATTGATGAATGGACCACTTAATGGATAAGGAACTGGCTGTATTGCTGCCAGTTACATGGGTGACTGCCCCTAAAGGGTTGCAGCCAACCACTTGATGTTCAAGTGGAAATCTGTGACGGAGTGGTGCTTCTCAGGGCTCCATACTGGGACCAGCGCTGTTCAACATCTTTGTTAGGGACATGGACAGTGGGATTGAGTGCACTCTCAGGAAGTTTGCTGATGACACCAAGCTGTGTGATGTGGCTGACACACTGGAAGGAAAGGATGCCATCCAGAGGCACCTGGACAGGCTTTAGGCATCAGCCCATGCAAACATCATAAAGTTCAACAAGACCAAGTGCAAGGGGCTGCACATGAGTCAAGGCAATCACAAGCACAAATACAGACAGGGTGGTGAATGGATTGAGAACAGCCCTGTGGAGAAGGTCTTGTGTTTGTTGGTTGATGAGAAGCTCAACGTGAGCCGACAATGTGCCCTTGCAGCCCAGAAGGCCAATGATGTCCTGGGCTGCATCAAAAGAAGTGTGGCCAGCAAGTCAAGGGAGGCGATTCTCCCCCTCTGCTCTGCTCTGCTCTGATAAGACTCCACCCGGAGTACTGTGTCCAGCTCTGGGGCCCCCAACAGAGGAAGAACAGGAACTTGATGGAGTGGATCTAGAAGAGGGCCACGAAGATATCAGAGGGCTGGAGTACCTCTCCTCTGAAGACAGGCTGAGAGAGTTGGGCTTGTTCAGCCTGGAGAAAAGAGGGATCCAGGGGATCTTACAGAGACCTTCCAGTACTTAAAGGGGGCCTACAGGAACGTTGGGGGTGTTGGGGAGGGACTCTTCATCAGGGAATGTAGTAATGGCTTTAAAACTAAGCCAAGGTAGATTTAGATTAGATATCAGGAAGC
The DNA here is from genome assembly GCA_033628505.1 of Tringa tobata. Classification (NCBI taxonomy): domain Eukaryota; kingdom Metazoa; phylum Chordata; class Aves; order Charadriiformes; family Scolopacidae; genus Tringa; species Tringa tobata. The sequence continues at coordinate 9,469,142 of JAHREE010000152.1, read as the reverse complement.
ATTTCTTTACTGTGAGGGTGGTGAGACACTGGAACAGGCTGCCCAGGGAAGCTGTGGATGCTTTATTTTCAAAGTGTTCAAGGCCAGGTTGAATGGGGCTTTGAGCAATTTGGTCTAGGGGGTGTGTTCCTGCCCATGGCAGGTGGGTGCGAACTAGGTGATCTTTAGGGTCCCTTCCAGTCAAAACCTACAGTATTCTATGATTCTAATTACAAACATATATCTTTTTCTTTTTTCCTCCTTTTATATAGGCCACATATAAAGAAAGATCTTGCAAAAAGGCACGCAATATCATGAAACATCTTGACACAGCAACAAGAATTTCCATCTCTCCTCCCCTTACCCACTCTATCTCTTCTCTTGTCCCCCTTTTCTGTCTTGTTTCTCTTTTCCTTTTTTCTTTTTTTCATTCCCTTTGCCATCACAGTGTCCTTTTTGTAGAGGTAGTAGATAGGAAAAGAAGCCCCATGGAGCCATCTGACTAGCTGATAACAAGTGAAGGACTGTGCCTATCTTGCAGGAAAGGCTTTGGCACCTGCTCCCAGTTCAGCAAATACCGAGGATCTACTGCCACACAGGAGATTGCTGTACTGGGATCATGAGGCCTGCAGCTCCAGCCCTCACTTCTGGTTTCTTTCACAAACAGTATGACTATTCTGAGGTGACACAAACAGAAATTTGTCCCAGAAGTGACAGACTCTCTGCAAGAAAGATAAACCTGGGGGTGTCCTGGTACATGTTGGCAGAACAAGGAAGGTTATACAACAAGTGGAAAATAGGTTGCAGAATGGCAATATGCCTGATTTTGCTGTATTATCTCTGCCCCTTTCTTTGTGAGAATCCCAAAGGTGTAACATCCCCAGAGCAGTAAGTAATTTTTCAGTCAAGAGAGGTAAAAATACTGGATGTGTCTGCTGAGAATGGGGTCCACATGTTTTTAGTCCAGCATATTTTGGGAATGAGGTAGATGATCTACAATGCCTGTTCCTTATGGCATAGTTAAGAGTTAAAAATTTTAAGGGACATTCATTCTTTAGTTAAAGAGTATTCACATGTCTATTCATGATGTCTTGAGTTTACTGAAAATTTAGTCAGTAGAAACAGTACAGGCAATTTTTATGTAAGTCAGCATAAGAGAGTTGGGAATCCTCAACATATTCATCTCCCCTAATGGCACTGATTTAATAATAATTGATAATCTTCAGCATTTTTATCACACTTTTCATTCACAGAATTCAAAATTGAGTTGGAAACCCTAGTTAAGATTCAGGGTACCTGTGAAACAGAACCTCAAGATGATCAAAATCTTAATTCTGTTATTGTATAAGCACTGTGAAGAATAAAAAGCCCAAGAGAGAGTCCTTCAGGAAGAAGATAACTGTAACTTATTGACACTATAGGAAAACTATTGAGAGGAAAAATTTAGAAGCAAAAGGTAATGACGGAGGTGATTGAGAGAAGAGGTGTTAAAATGAACATATAAGGTTTTATATTTAGGCGTTCAGGGAAACAATTCCTGCTATAAAGTTGAAATTGTATTGTGAAACAACCTGAGAAAAAAAAATAATTGGGTTTTGACCCTTCATTGTTAGAGTATGAGGCTCATTACACGTGATACACCCATTCTGTTTTCTTGCTATTTTCTTAATACGTACCATTATTGGTACTAAAAGTTTTCTAGCTGCCAGTGCCTCACTGTTAGTACTAAGAATTATATTTATTATTGTTAAGTTACTGATGTATTAAATGCATTCTAAGCTACTTACATTTAAACTTGTCAATGGCTTTATGGTTTTGGTTTGGTTTTTTGGGGGGTTGTTTGTTTGTTTTTAATGTACCTTATCTACTTTCTGTCCTTCACTTTCTCTACACATGAATAATGGTTTGATTTCTTCAGGAAATATTTGTAAGAAAAATGTCATTGTCTAAGCCTGTGACCAGGGACTGACTTTCTTTGATCTAATTTCAAGGCGCCAAGAGAGTAAGTCACAGAGGCATAAGATGCTCTCCTATAGATATGGAAAGTGCTCATCTAGCACTTCAACTATTTGAGGTGCATTCACTCTCTCTCATCATTTTCTTCTTTTGTGACTAATGCCTTATCAAAATGCCATCTCTTCCAAATGAAACTAATTAATTTTGACTAACATAAGTGAAATACAAGCCTCTTCTGTGGCTACTTTTCAAATATTCATGTAATATTAAAAATTCCTAATCTTTTTTTCCCTTTCCTTTAAAAAAAAAGAATGGCAAAAGCTTTCTTTCTGAGAGGTGTTTACAACAGACGTGCTTTAATGAAACAAAATTTATGACAGTAGCCCTTTTAAAGGTAAAAATGTCACAAAAAGCACAAGATAATGCTCTTAGCATGAAACCTGGGGCCATAAGTATGTGGAACAAGGAGGTAATTGTGTTAAGGTAGTTAAGATTCATTTTGTAAAGTATGGAGAGGAATCTGTTATTATAATATCTTGTAGTAGTTGTAAACCATGAGTTTTAGGAGTAGGCTTTATGGGTGTGTAGTTGATGGGTTCTAGCACTACTTCTAAAGGAACTTCACTAATCGTTCATACATGTGTTTGAAGTATAGTCCTGTTACTGGAGTCTTACGTAGCCACAGAAGAGGCTGTAGCTGGGAGCAAGATTGCTTTGTGCAAGTGCTTTGGGACCATCCATGTAGGAGAGTTAGCCTTGAGTCATGCAGTTTCCATGTCTCACTATCTCTCTTCTTTGCTGAGAGCTCCAAACACCGTTGTTGAAAACAAAGAAGAACAAGGATAAAGGCCAGATGGATGTCTTTCCACCATGTCTTTGTTTAGGTAATAGTGATTTACATTGATTACTCTGCATTATATATAATATATTATGTATACAGACAATATTCACACTGGTAGCTTGAAATTGCTAAGTCCCCAGTGATAAGTGGTGAAGTGGAAACGAACCAAATGTTTTTTTATGTTTCCTAGGAAGAAGCTCAGATTCATCAGGACATTTTGACTCCTTTGATGAAAAAGCCAACAAAAGTAGTCTGAATTTGCACAAGAAGTAGTTTAGTAATCCATGTGTTTGAATGTGAAAGTTTGAAATGGCATAAATGTTGGTTTAAATATGCAGACAAACAAGTAAACTTTTTTGGCTCTCATAAATACACCTGGTGTGCAAGGAATCAGTATTAGTCAGTGATTTTTATATATCTACGAGGAGATGTGAATAGGAGAGGGAATCTATAATAGGAAAAGCTGCTCTGGATGTTGTTGTGCTCTTGATGTTTATGGCCACGTTAAAATGAATCTGACATAGTTTACCACAGAATAGTGACAAAGCAGCACTTAAATGAGCAGGAAAATCTTCCACTTGCTATTATGCTGTTATAGCTAAGCCCTATTTGAAAATTAATGTAAAATGGAAGCTGAAGTCAGCTTCCTGAAAACCTTAGTATAAAGAAGTGTAACATATATTCTGCAATTATTATGAGAATGAGAAATCATTAATAACTGTCATGGTTTGGCCTCAGACGGCAACAAAGGACCACGTGGCAGCCGTTCGCGCAGACCCGAGCCCCCACCGCCACCCGGCTGGGAGGGGAAAATCGGGAGAAAAAGGCAAAACTCGTGGGTTGAGACAAAGGCAATTTGTCAGAACAGCAAAGGGAGCAAGAAACAACAACAGCAATAACACTGAAAGAGGAATATACAGCCACGATTACGATACCGCCACTTGCCAACCGCACCCAGGACGCCCCCCCAGACTGCTATCCTCCTCCGGGGGACTTCTTGTCCCTCTCCCTTCCCGGCTAGCTCAGGCTGCCCCTTGGGCATGGCTCACACGGATGGAATACCTGTGTCCCTGCTAGGTCCTGGGGAGAATTAACCCTATCCCCGCCAGACCCAGGACATCAACGTATTTTCTTGCATCTGCAAATGACATTGTAAAGGCAATAGCATATTTCTAAGGTACTATCACAGAACTGAAAACTCAGAAAAGTTTTGAACTGACATGATCTAAAATGTGCAAACCTTCTAAGTAAGTGTTAGATCCATAAAAAAATCTACATTGACAAGTGATTTTTAGTTTTCTTTTGGACTTTATTTTTTCCTTTATATGTTTAAAGAATGGAAGTTCTGTCTTTGTGCAAACACCAGAATCAAACATCTTGAATCTCATGGCTTTTCACAGAATGACAGAATGATATGGGGTTGGAAGGGACCTCTGGAGATCATCTAGACTAACCCCCTGCCAAAGCAGGTGCATCTAGAGCGGGTTGCACAGTAACGTGTTCAGGCAGGTTTTGAGTGTCTCTAGAGAAGTGGACTCCACCACCTCCCTGGGTAGCCCATTCCAGTGCTCTGCCACCCTCAAAGTAAAGAAGTTCCTCCTCATGTTTAGGTGGAACTTTTTATATTCAAGTTTGTGCCCATTTCGTCTTGTCCTATCCTTAGGCACCACTGAAAAAAGACAGGCCCCATCCTCTTGACCTGTCTTTTTCCATTATGAGTTTATTTAAGGAAGATTTCAAGATAGGCCCTTGATCTCTGTAACACCTAGTGCAAGTCCCACTGTAGATTTAGGTGTTGTTGTACCAAGTATTGAAGGCCCAGCTTTACTATATAACAGTGAACAGATGCAGAAAAAGTATTACTACATTAAAAACAAAACAAAACAAAAAAACCCCAACAAACCAAGAAAGAATTGGATTGCTGGAAGACACACTGTACAAGCAACAACAGATAAGGTCAGCATGTAGTCATATGTGTGAGCTCTGATTCTGTTATGTCACACAATATCAGCTTTGCAGCTAGGAGATCTTGATTACTTCTGATTTATACTTTGTATCAAAATAAACAGATGCAAAACAAAACTTCTAAATGCAATAGTAATTTCCTGTATACAACAAAATAAAAAAAAAACAACAAACCAAACAAAACAGAAAATAGATTTTCTACTTGACAGTCCTGAAACTGTAGAGAAAATGAAAATGATAAATTTGTTTCTTCATAAGAAATCCACATTTTATTAATTCTTTAGGTGTTTTCTGGAGCCTTAAGGATAGCAGCAACAAAAATAAATCCAACAGTGGGTAAGGAATGATGGATTATAGAATCACAGAATTATGGAATTGTTGAAGTTGGAATGGACCTTTTAGAGATCGTCTAGTCCAACTCCCCTGCCAAAGCAGGATTGCCTAGAACACATTACTTAGGACTGCATCCAGGCGGGTCTTGAAAATCTGCAGAGAAGAGGACTCCACAACCTCCCTGGGCATGTAGGTATATAAATATAAATATATATATATATATATATGAGCTAAAAATAACATTTCCCTCAAGCACTGTGGTTGTGACCCTTCAGTTATTCAACTGGTCAGGGCAAAGTAAGCAAGAGAAGTCTCTCTCAAAAACTCTTTTATCTAGTGTTTGTTGGTTT
>JAHREE010000152.1:9421672-9458863 GCA_033628505.1 Tringa tobata | reverse complement strand
AACCTGGTCTAGTGGGAGGTGTCCCTGCCCATGGCAGGGGGGTTGGAACTCAATGATCTTTAAGGGCTCTAACAAAGTATTATTCTTTTTTCATTTTTCTTTCTTTTTTTTTTTTTTTTTGTGGCTACTTTCATTTTCAAAATTCAACAACCGCATAAAATGAAAAAAAACTTGGAGCTTTCCTTCTTGAATTTTAGCAGGAAAAATCAGTGAGTTTTCAGGGTTTGCTAAATGAGCTTATGCATGCTATTCCAAAGTGTCTGAATTTCTTTCCATCTATATTCAAAATCATATCTTTTTTTTTTGCAGAATTCATTCACATGATGAGTGACTGATCAAAAGTGTACGCTAGTCCACACAGAACAGAGTGAGACAAATGTTTGGGAAAAAACAGAGTAGGTCTAGTTTTTAGAAAAAAACTTGGATGAGCAAACATGCACAATATACCCAGTCATAAGTTTCAGGTATGTTCATATGTTCATGTATATTTATATTTGTACTAAATGGCATCTGCCAACAGGCTTGATTTTTAAAATAGGCATAGGAAAACTTCAGTATCAGCCTCTCAATTTCTTCATTTTTCACATTTAAAAAATAATCTTACTATCCATGTCCTCCAAATAAAGCTGGAATTTACAGTCTAATAGAAAGTAGAGCAACAAGATTAAAAAATGTAAATACATAAATGCTAGCAGTCTAAATGGACTTCCATAGATTGCTTATGTCAGTTAAAATGTATTTGTCTATATCAGTGACACTGTACTTATTAATCAGCTACATGATTAGTGGAGGAAGCTGATGCAGCTGATTTTCACTGAGCCATTGAGGCAAAAGAGAAAATTATTGGAGGTCAAACCAAACTGCTGGCTTATATGGCAGCTGGATGTTGGCCTATTGAAACACATACAACTCTTTAAACAAAGCGGATTGACCCTTTGTTATTTTATTGTGTGACTGAAAATAAACTCAATAATGAAGTGAATACTCAAAGTCAGCTCCAGCAATACTTCCCTTTACTTCCTGACTCTCATTCTCCATGCAAAGAGTGTGCAACACTAAAGAAGAAATTTAGCTAACAAATGTAGTTAGTATCTCTCCTTGCTTAGAAGATCCCTCTAGGCAAAGTGGTGGTCTTATACTTGGCAGGGATTTTGCTATTGACTTCAATGAGTCCCAGGTCTACATGTAATTTAGCCAAACAGAACTTTATTATATACGTTTCCCTGGAGGCACCATTGACATTTTTCAAACCTCTGTGTGGTAATTTAATTTATGAAGCTATAGCAATTGTTTACAGGAAAAAAAAAAAACAAAACCAAAACCAAAACTAATCTACTTTGTCCTTGTAAATACAGTCTTCTGCTACACTAAAATTTCAATTAGGCTACTAATGCAGTGTATTGCACTTGACATTAGTGGGACCTTCCACTCTCCCAAAACATCAACTGTTTTAACAGTGAACTGCTGTACTTACAAACAAACTTGATGGATATGTCTTAATTTGGTTCCCATACAATTGCTTTTGTGATGTATATGGTTGTAAACTGCTGATGAGATATTTGATTGCTGACATTCTTTGGTTTTCAAAACTGTTGCCTGTAGACCAGAGTCCAGTGTTTTTTAACTGTGAATGGCCAATTTTCTCTAGAATCCCATGTTAGAGTTACAAAACACCACCAAAGTATCAATGTCTACCTGAGTAGGCAGACAGCTTGAAGCAGTGATCCCTTTTTCATCTCAGTAAAATATCAGTTCAGATCTTCAGTCACAATCTGACTAGTTCCGTACTGTCTCCTAGTACACTGGGGCTGGGAAACCATATGGAAAATGTCCCAAAGAAATGGAGTATGTAATTTCTTTTGGGTGCTACCAGAGATGATCATTGTTTTTTTACAATCACCACCAAAATACCTGCCAAAATTCCCATTTATCTCCAATCTCCTATTATAAATGTTTTTTTCATAGGAGAAGGAATATGGAAAAGATCTTTCTGCTGTTTTTGACTGTCAATAAGTTTCTTTCTCTGCAATGGCAATTTAAAATATGTTAACAGCCTGTGTATTTGAGGAATTACTTTTCTGACAATTGGTAAGAGGATGACATTAACTAGTACCTGGTTGAAAGGTAACATTTTGTTTAATAACGATCTATTACAGTAAAACATTCTGGGAGTGATAGCTCTGTTGGTAGTACATTATACCGATATTATAGCTCACCATAGCAACAGAGTGCTCTGAGGATGCACTGCAGACATACACTGTCAGAGCACCCAAGTCTTCTTTATTTTCACTAATCCAAACTAAATTCATGCCTATGCTGAGAATACAAGTGTAGTCAATCTTACAGTACAAAGTTTAAGATTTTGTTAACTTTTACATGTGAGATTGAAAAGTGTATTTTAGATGAAATTAAAAATGTTCTGTCCAAAGTGTATATTCAGCCCCATAAAGGAAACAAAACTTTTCCCACTTGTCTGTCCAAGGGCCTTATTGTGGCCTTATGCAAAGAGAGAGAGGAACAAAACAATGACTCAGTAGACAGAAGTTTTAAGATACCTACATTTTTGATGCAGATCTAGGTATTCCTAGATAATCATAGTAACTTTGAACTAGATTAATTACAAACTTCCTTAGACTGTAAGCCTGCTCTGGAAATCTCACCAGAATGTTTCTGAGATTCCAGTATTTTTTTTTCTGTTCTCAGTTTTCTACTCCCAGTTAAAAGTTCCAGCTAAACCAAATATTCAGAAAAGTGACAAAGAGAGTGTCAACAGTTCAGAGCAAATCAGGATGTCATGTTTGCCTGGGCAATACGGAAGGAAAGGTCTATTTTCTCCAGATCAGCAAACCCATCTTCAAGTTTTCAAAAAAATGGTCAAAATCTTGTAGGGGACATGCATAGTTGGAATGGATCCGGCATCCTATCCAAAAGGGGATAAAGCAGAATCATCAGGGAAAATAATCAGAAAGATGATTGCTCCAGGGGTAAAATAGGGTAACAATTTCTTCCTTCTCAGCGAGACTAAGAGGTCCATGGGAATTACATTAGGAAGGCTGGAAAAGCAACACAAAATCTAAGATCAATGAATGAATCATTTCATTATTATCTGGATAATTATCTGAAACAGTTTTAAATCCCTGATAATTTTTTTTTTTTCAACTGCCCTACATTCCCAGTGGCTTCCACCTTATTAATTACTTTGGTCTCAATTTCCAGAGCCCCAGTTTCCCATTCCAGCCTGAAGCATGCTATCTGAAATGGGATTGTAAAGCATTCATTTAAAGTGTTTGTTACTGCAATGCGTATCAAACATGCCAACAATGCTGCTAGAAGCTGAAACAAACAGATGAACAGCTTACAGGACACTGTTGAATGAAATACTGCCCATCAATTACTTAGTAAACTGCAAAGCAGAGCAGAGTACAGATGACAATCCTGGAAGTGAAAGCCCCATTTGCAAAAAGTTCATTTATCTGGTGTCTGTGTAGCTCATTTGCAGAGCAGGGGGAGAATATTTGTGAGCACAGCAGAAAAAAAAAAAAACACCATAATGAAACTGTAGGGTTTTTCATTGCAAAAATTTAAACCTATTGTTTAGAAGTTGAACATATGAAGGACAAATTCATGAAAAGCTCAGAAGAATCTAATTTATACCAAAAGATTTTTAAATATGTGTAAGGCTTTAAAAGTTTAAATTTAGAAGTTATTAGTCATGACACAGTAACACAGCTTGTTGATTGCTTTGTTTGAGAACCCCGCCCAAAAAAAAGATATCAAATTGTGAATTATTTACAGTAATATAAGTTAGTTTACATTCTGTATTCAATTATTGAATATACACGGTGAATAAAAAGTTCCTTAGTCATCCATGCAGTAGTTTTAAATCCAGGAAAATAAAAAAGTAAGCAAATAAGGAGAGATATTTCTCAGAATTCAAACCACTGGAAATGAACATAGAATATGTAGAGATGGGGATTTAAAACTGAAGGGAAGTAGATGGCTGCTGGGATACCTTCCTTCCTGCGATGAAGCAACAATAACTTTCTGTCTCTGGAGGCCTGAACTGAAAGTGCGTGTTAAGTTAATAATGGTGGTCTAGCATTCAAACCATTAAACAATGAAAAAACTTGGTGTACTTACTTGACGTGACTGACAGGAAGCAAAAGGGCTAGCAGGGGATGGGGACAGGGCCAGACTAAGAGGAATACAATAGGCCAAAACTGAGAAATATTGGCAGGGCCGTGTGGGGAGAGGCACAGTGTTGAGTTCTAATTAGTGCCATTAGTTTCTTGTGTTCAGGAGTCATACCTGCAGTACACAGATGCAGTACTACAAAGCCTGCATCACAGCAAAGCTCTTGTGTAGGAATGGGAGAGGGGCTGTGGTGGCTCCTGCTGGGTATGGCTGGCAGCTGGTGGGGACAACGGCCAGGGATTCAGGCTGCTTGGGTGGGATGTAGCAGCTGCTGTGTTAGGTTACTGCGACTGCTCACTGTAAGTGATACTGCTGGGACACCACCTTGCAGTCAGAAAGACAGGAACCTTCTGGTGATGGTTGCTGTGTGAAGGTGACCCTGGGTCGCTCTGCCTGACCCCTACAGTCATACTCAGTGGATGGCAGTACAAATTTGCACTGCAGTGCAAACTGCATATTAAACTTCTTTTGTATTGTGTTCTTCAGACTACAACTTATGGTGTAAAAAATGACTATTTTTAAAGATCCTATATTAATCTGCCTCATCATAAAATTTCCCTGCAGCAACTCTCTACTGACAAACATTTTAGCGTTCACATTCTAATGTTAGATACGGCACTGAAAGCGAAGAAAAGCTTTCATTGTTTTCTTACCCTAAGAGAGATATGTCACTTGGTGCAAGGGTGTCTACTTAAACAATTTCTTGCCTGCAACCAAAAGGTGGGTATGCAATTTTGTCTATTGCTAGGGCAAACTGCAGATAGTAGAATAGTACTTATGATGTAATTATTATTGGACAGTTGAGAAGGAATTGCTAAGCACTCATTTATTTGTTAGGTGACACCTTTAATTCTTCAGTATCTGAAGGGGTCAGCTGAGAAAAAGCAGATTTGTTGAAATATAATTACAGAAATAGACTGAAATATATTTACAGAAGGAAATACTTTTTCTTGTGAAAAGACAGAAATGTGCATATTCATAACAAAAGATTTTGTATCATAAATAACTTAAGGATCAAGACAAGAAGCAAGGAGATGCATATTATAATATGAAAATATGTAGAGTGTGGTGTTTTCAAAGTGATGTATGGAGAACTTCTCTGGCCTGGGACTTTAAATGATGCGACAAAGTTTTTACCTTTGCTGAGAAGGTAATGTTTATAATTAATGCAATGCTTTTAACAGTCTTGAATATTTCCTCTGTTAACAAATCAGAATATTTCGTTTAATAAATTGATGATAGCGAGGAGAAAAAGAGACTGAACTGCAGGGTGAAGGGGACATCTATATTGTTAATACTATTGCATGTATTGTTAAAATTATTGCAGACATAACACTAGACTAGCATAAAATCAGCACTCAGAACATCTACTTTGGAATAAAATTAATTGTGTCAGATGAATACACTGTAAATGACTACCCAAAGTTACATAGCACAGTTGAGCTGAAGATTGAAACCAATTCAATATTGGCCAATAGCTGTCCAGTATGTCAAACAACCAATAGGTTGTTGTTTGTTATGTTTTTCTCCTTTAAAATCCTCTTTATCTGCATGGGCGACTGAGTCATACTGGGAAGTGAAGATCTCAGTAACAGAACTATTTTTTCATATCTATATCATATGTCTTTTCAGGCTGTTTGGTACTCTCTTGGAGGCACAAGTTTCAGCCCCATGAGGAATTCCACAATAGATGTTTCCTCTCTGACACATCCTCCTTCTCTCCCAACTGTCTTACTCACTGACATCATTTTGCTATAACATTTGAGATGGAAATATGCTTCTTAATTCACTAGCCTTAGAAATACACACAAAAAAAAATACTTCCACCTAACACTACTTAATAAGTGAAATTTTGCATACATTTCCAAGGTGCAATGACCAGAAGAAAAATCTTTCAACTAGGGATTTGCAAGCATTTAACTATATAGGAAACACCAAAAAATACCATCATAGAAATCACACTAAGTTAGTTAAACAAGAGTCAAAACAGGAATAATTTTAAAGCTCATCTTTCTGGAAAGACTAGAAAGTAATTCGCTTAATATTTAAAACTAGTCATTAAACTAAGACGGAAACCTCTATAAGACACAAGACAGCCAGGATAGCTTTTATTTGACCAGGTCTGGTGCAAATACAGTGAAGGCATGGTGACATGGCCTTAACACTTATTAACTGCTTGTATTCCTTGTCAGGCTTGTCTTACTGTACTGAACACTATTCTGTGTTTTTTAAGGCAAAATGAGGCTTTTCTCCAGTGCTATACACATGCTGTAAATCCATTCTGTTTCCCAAAATCAAGTTTTTTGACACTCCTCAACTGCCCCTCGGATAAACACTGCTAATTGTTGCAACTCAGACTGGGAGCATAAGTATGATTTTGAATTGTATTTTCTTACTCTGACAGAGTGTTTTCTTACACAGCTGGTCAGACTGTGCTTACTGGCTGAGGAAACTGAATTTACATTGTGCAGGTGGAATTGTGCAGCCAGGATCAGCCTATGGCAAAGAAACTCCCTGGTAAAATAGTTTATCATGAATGTCTACTTTTTCTGTAGCTTTGTGTTACACAAATATATCAGGGTGAATTTAACAACTCCTTCCTTAAGTAACCAGTTTCATCATAAATTGTAGAAATTAAATAAGAAAATGAATTAGTCATCTATCAGTGGTTTCACAATTACTCTATCAAAAGCAGATAACAACCTCCTCTACAAAAGTAATTCAGAAGAGATGATGCCTTCTTTTAAGACTAACAAAGCCTAAAGACTCTATTTAAGGATTACACTACAAAGGACCTATGTGGTCAGAATAGCTTTGCATACAAAACAAGAACAAGAAGATAAATCTAAGATTTCAACTTCTACTAAATGTTGATAAACCTAAGAGGAAATCTGAGTTCAATTGGGAGATAAGATACCTTTGAATGTATTCTAGAATTTCTTGTCACAAAATCAAGAGTAGAAAATTTTCAAGGTGAGGAAAAATCCTGCGCTTACATACATAGAAACATAGCACCTATTCAAAAGTTAAAACTAGCCAAGCAATCTCATGAAGGTGCTGAGAAAATGAAAGAATGACAGGCATAGATATTTTAAATTTTGTAAGCCATGACAGAAATGTGCTTTTCTCTTTCCAGAAGAAAAGAATATAAAATGTTCAGCAATGAACAAGCAGCAGCATGCTCTGATCCCATCACTCAACTTTACAGCACAGCTCTTTCCTGTTCATCCCTGCCAGCAAGCCACCAACAACAGCAATCAGACCAAACAAACAGAAGCAAAGAACATCAAGAAAAAGCATCCTTTTACTTCAGCAATAGAGAGATGAATTTTGCTATACTGCTGATAGCAAATGAGATTAATGTGTTCATTATCATCACTTTAGTTTGATACTGAATTGTTTATAGTATACTGATAGGTTATCCTGTTAGTAAAATGTCTTGGACTTAGTTATGGGGTCAGAGAGGCTTATGATAAACTTGACAAATAAGGAAAAATTGTAAGATTGATCTGAATTCAGCATTCTTAATGATCATTTATGTCCCAAGACTTTTTCTTGAATTATTCTTTCTGAGGAAGTAGGATGGATTATGTACCTTAGTCTTAAAGACTTAAAAATTGTACTAAATAGAAGCCTCTATTTCTTTGAGGAATATGGTTCTTGAATTTTTTCCAAAAGCAAGTCTGCATTGAAAAAATGTAAGCTCCACACAGGAAGACATAAGAAAGATTGTAACTAAGACAATTTTTATGTACCCATGTTCTTTTTTGGTTTTCTTTTCTCCCTTAATAAGCATTTAGACATGATTAATGACTATCTGTGTTTATTTTCCTATGTTTTTTCTTTTAATCATATTGTGTGCTAAAGCATGTAAGAGATTTTACTTTAGCTTGTGCTTAGGTAGCAGAAGCCATTGCTTGGATCAGTAAAATTTGGCTCCCAGTTGTTGCCTTCCTTTACATTTTGAATTACATTTGGTCTTTTAAAATTAAAAAAACTTGCTTGTCAGACTGTCAGGTCGCATATGTTACGCTGATGTTACATTTACTTTGTTTTAGTGATAGATTGGACTGATGTAAGTCAACAGAAAGAATGTAGTCAGCTACCTTGCATCTACACCACCATTCTCACCATAACAGCAATAAAAACCAGCAACAACTAATTACAGTGATAGTTCTAGTAACTGCAGTTAACCATCTGACCTATGATGTTTTACAGGTTAACAACACAAAGCACATTTACCCTTTGCACTGGATGCCATAGGCTGGATTCTTCAGACCATTACATCTGAGTAAGAAAAGCATGATGATAAATTAGGGTCTATACTAGTAGAGCTGAATTCAAGAGGAAGCTGAAAACAACATTGATGACTTCATGTACTTTGGCAGGCACAGCATCTTCTAATACCAATAATATGCATTTAAGTCCATTGACTTAAAAAGGTGTTTGGGAATTATTGGGAATTATTCCCTGCTTTAAGCTTTTATGCTAGGCATCCATGCAAAATTGAAAAGTGATGCCACTCATTCTCTTGGTGCTTTTGTAGGCTATGTACAGTTAATTGCATGCTTAAATGGCATTAAAAAAACACTGCCTTATTTACTCCACTGTTAAAACTTACTGAGCAGGAAGGTCTGTGCATGTTATTGCAATCACATCCAAGGAAGCAGTTCTCCCTTCCCTAAAGGACACAGAGATATAGGAAAACTTGTAAGCAATCAATTAAACATACCTGATAATAATAAATTTGCTTTTAAGTATCTATAAGTCGCTTTGGTTTCTCTTTCCCCATTAACAGTTTATTTTCTGGTCAGGAGTATTATTGATTGTTCTGCACTGAAGCTATTTTTTCCTCATTAGCTTTCCAAACTTTTTCTCGCCTCTATTTTCTTCAGATACAAAAGCCGAGCAAGATTATGTGAGACTTGTTGCTTAGCAACAGTCCTATTCCTAAAATGATAATGGCTGAGCACTCCATGTCATCTTCTTGTGAAAAAAGTCAGATATTCCTTCCTTTTCTCCACAGTATTTCAAGACTACTCTCTCCCCCATTTAAAAAGAAAAAAAAAATGTAAAATTAAAATTATTCACAATTTCACAATTTATATTATGCTGTTACATGCAATTTACATGCTATTTAAATTTGAGTCACCTGTATTTGCCTCTGTGAAAAATTGATGCTTATGTTTTATCTCTCTACAGAGCTGGAAAAAGTACCTAGAAGTGTTGACTACCAGCAAAAATGAATGGAGGAATGGGAGAAGGGAGGGGAGAAGTAGGAAGTTTTGGGGGAGAGGAAATCCCATCCTTTACTACTCTCAGAAATATTCTCACCCTTCAAAGAAGATATTTGGCACTTCTAGGAATAATAAATGCCTGGTACCTTGAGTTCTACAGAATTACACAGTGCAGAGGCTTACAGGAAAATGAACTTTCTATTTGAGAACTGTTAAATTTATGGGTTTTCTTTAAAAAAAAAAAAAGCTCCTCTCCTTAAAACACAAAGCGCAGTCCATTTACATTCCTGCTATAATTGTCCATAACTACAAATCTTTCTTTTTACAAAAAATTAACATGCCACTTAGGGGAAGAGTGGACATCCTGTACAGAAAAGATGACAGGTCCTATGGGGAACTATTTGAACAAACACTGAGAGAATATGAATGACAAAGAAAATAAACAGACAGTGAACAGGTAAAAAGCATCAAAATTATAAAAATATTTAAAAGCAATCAGCAAAAGAAATTTTCTGCTGTAAGTCAGAAAGAGGCCTGAAATGGCAAAAAGTATATTCTGTATATGAGCCCATGACTGTATGTTTGCACATGTTCATTGACTTCACCAATAGTGGGGACAGAGTAGCCTACACCTGTATTGCTATGAATATATCTGGTCAAGCAACTCCTACAGGAAAAAGAAGGGGAAAAAAACAAAAACAAAACCAAAAACAACCCACCACACAAAAAAGAAGAAGAAAAAAGAAGGGAAACAATGTCTAAAAACTGCAAAATGTTTCTCATTATTAGGGAGTAAATTGGTTTGAACCAGTAGTCCAGGTGTAAGTGAAGCACCCTGGTTTCCAAAGAGAACTCTTCTGCATACAGATGTCAAAGCAGTCCTTATTGTCTCATCTGCCCTGCGATGAGGTAGTCTATGTGCCACTACATCTCCCAGCTCCAACTTACTAAGGACAGGTGACATTGGAGGACTATAAAGATATTGTTCACCACTGTAGGAAGAAAATTTGAGTGGCAAAAGCTCAATTCAAGTTCAGGCTGGCGATCACTGTGAAGGAGAACAAAAAGGGCTTTTTTAAAAAATAAGTTAACAGGAGAAGGAGCATCAGAAATAACATTTGGTCCATCACTGGATGATGTTGGTAACCTCACAAATAAAAGACGTAGATAAAGTGGAGGCATTTGATGCCTTCTTTGCCTCTGTCTTTGACACTGATGATGGACCCTGGGACCCCCAGAATCCTGTGTTGGAGGACCATGACTGGGGGGATGATAAACTCTCAGTTGACCCTGAACTTGTTCAAGACTTGCTTCTCCATCTGGATGCATATAAATCTATGGGGCCTAATGGGATTCATCCCAGGGAACTGAAAGAGCTGGCCGATGTCATTGCGGGACTACTCTTTGTTATTTTTCAATGGTCTGGGAGTCTGGAGAGGTCCCAGTTGACTGGAAGATGGCAAATGTTGTTCCAGTTTTCAAGAAGGGTAAGAAGGATGACCCTTGCAATTACAGGCCTGACAGTCCCACTTCAGTGTCTGGTAAAATTATGGAGAAGGTTATTCTGGGAGTTATTGAAAAACTTTTGGGAGACTATGCAGTCATTGGTCATAGTCAGCACAGGTTTATGTGGGGAAAGTCCTGCTTAACTAACTTAGTTTTGGTTTATGAAAAGATCACCCAGCTAGTTGACCAGGTGAAGCCATTATATGTGGTGGTTTTGGATTTCAGCAAAGCTTTTTATACTGTCTCTCACAGTATCTTTCTGGGTAAACTGTCAGCATACAGCGAGACAAGTCTGTAATAAGTTGGATGAGCAATTCGCTAATGGGTCAGGCTCAAAGACTTGTAGCAAACAGGGTTACATCAAGCTGCTGGACACTTACCAGTGGGGTACCCCAAGACTCAATCTTAGGGTCAGCACTCTTTAATGTTTTTATAAATTATCTGGACACAGGAGTTGAATGCACATTAAGTTAAATTTGCTGATGATACTAAGCTAGGAGGAGCTGTGGATTCCCCTGTGGGCAGGGAGGCCTTACAGAGAAATCTGGATATACTAGAGAGCTGGGCAATCAACAACTGTGTGAAATTTAACAAGAGAAAGTGTCGGATTCTCCATCTGGGACAGGATATTCCTGATTATATGCACAAGTTGAGGGATGAGAGGCTGGAGAGCAGCCCTGCAGAAAGAGATCTGGGTGTCTGGGTTTATGGCAAATTGAATATGAGTCAACAGTGTGCCCTGGCAGCCAAAAGGGCCAGCTGTGTACTGGGGTGCATCAAGCACGGCAGAGCTAGCCAGTCAAGGGAGGTATTGTCCCACTCAGCACTGCACTGATGTGGCCTCACCTCGAGTCCTATGCACAGTTTTGGATGCCTCATTAAAATAAGGACATCAGACTGTGAGTGTGTGGCCAGAGTGGTGAAAGGCCTTCAGGGCAAGACTTAAAAGGAGTAATTTGTTCACTCGGGAGAAGAGAAGACCCCATCACAGTCTACAACTTCCTAAAGGCAGGCAGCAGAGGGAGATGTGATGATTTAATATTTAATATCTTGTTTAATATTTTTATTGATGATCTAGATAAGGGGATTGAATGCACCCTCAGTAAATTTGGAGGTGACACCAAACTAGGTGGCAGTGTTGATCTGCTTGAGGGTCGGAACGTTCTACAGAGGGATCTGGACAAGTTGGATCAATGGGCCAAGGCCAATGGGATGAGCTTTAATAAGGCCAAGTGCCGGGTCCTGCATTTCAGTCACAACAACCCCAAGCAATGCTATAGGCTTGGGGAAGAGTGGCTGGAAAGCTGCCCAGCAGAAAAGGACCTGGGGGTGTTGGTGGACAGCCGGTTGCACATGAGCCAGCAGTGTGCCCAGGTGGCCAAGAAGGCCAACAGCATCCCAGCCTGTATCAGGAATAGCGTGGCCAGCAGGAGTGGGGAAGTCATTGTGCCTCTGTACTCAGCACTGGTGAGGCCTCACCTCCAGTACTGTGTTCAGTTCTGGGCCCCTCACTAAAGGAAAGACATTGAGCTGCTGGAGCGTGTCCAGAGGAGAGCCATGAAGCTGGTGAGCGGTCTGGAGAACAAGTCCTTTGAGGAGAGGCTGAGGGAACTGGGCGTGTTTAGTTTGGAGAAGAGGAGGCTGAGGGGGGACCTCATTGCCCTCTACAGCTTCCTGAAAGGAGGTTGGAGAGAGGTGGGAGTTGGCCTCTTCTCCCAAGGGAATACTGACAGGACCAGAGGAAATGGTCTAAAGTTGCAGCAGGGGAGGTTTAGATTAGATATTAGGAAGAATTACTTTACTGAGAGAGTGGTCAGGCCCTGGAACAGCCTGCCCAGGGAGGTGGTGGAGTCACCATCCCTGGAGATATTTAAGAAACGTGTAGACACGGCACTTCAGGGCATGCTCTAATGCCCGAGATTGTTTGGTTTTGTCTCTCTGTGGGTGGGTGTGATGTGTGGGTGTGGTTTTTCTTTTTTTTTTTTTTTTTTTTTGTGTGTATGTGTGATTTCCTGTCTCTGGTGACCAGCGATAGAACATCAGGAAACAGAATGAAGTTGCATCAGGGGAAGTTCACATTGGACACTAGGAAAAGATTCTTCACTGAGAGGGAGGTCGGTCACTGGAACAGGGTCCCCAGGGAAGTGGTCATGGCACCAAACCTTTCAGAATTTGAAGTGTCTGGATGGTGCTCTTGGCCATATGGTTTAGTTTTAGGTAGTCCTGAGAAGAGCAGAGAGTTGGATTCGGTGATCCTTATGAGTCTCTATGAACTTGAGATACTCTATGATACTGTGATTTGTCTGCTGTAAGGAGTCGGGGAGGGAGCATGTACCAAGGAGTGAGCACTACATGTTATGGTATGGGTGACATCCGTGCTTCTCTTCTGCTGGTAATCCATGTCCAAGGACAGCCAAATTTTTATGATGTCTGTTCTGGGTAGTCTGCATCTGGCACTAGTAAAGAACAGACTGTGAGGATGTTGTTAGGAGCAACTTGAAGGCTTGGACTGTACTGGATTTTCATCTTCAACACCTTTTGATCCTATAGCTGTTAGACTGAGACTTGAGTCTCTATCCCTGGGACCTTGGTGGACCATAACATATTCAGTTTGTTTTAACACACTGTTACAGGAGTTGCCTTTGTCCTGTGTGGTGAGAATAGCACTGGCAGTTCACTTTTGTGTCCTATAAAGTCACCTCAAAAAATAGGTAGTTATAAAATCGCATGCCTCAGAGGTTTAGTAAAAAAATAATAATAATAAATCAAATAAACAAAAATCAAGCATTCAAATGCTTTCTTAGCCTGAAAACTCAAGGTCAGATCCTCTCAACATTAAATTATAATTACCTGTCTAGTCATCACTCTTACTAGTCTTTAACATAAGACTGAATAAATCCTTTGAACTTCCAGTTTTCCTAACTGATTCTTAAAAGTATTGCTCCACAATACCCCCATTATTCCACATTTCTTGGCTCAGGTGCATCATGGTATTAACTATGTTGTTAACTTTTTCAGTCTTTCTCAAACTTTCTTCACTGTAAAACGGTTTTCTCAATGCTTGTGCCATAAAATTAAGCTCTACCAAGGAAGGGTAAGCCCAAGGAGGGAGCGATATCTTTGTATTGTGGGACTTCTTGAGTGACTGTGACACCCTTTACTTCTGCAATGTGGTTTAGCAGTATTTTATTATATTGATGTCTAACATTTTTAGTGATTTTATCCATTTACATTATGTCTTTTGATCATGGCAAGGACAGGCAATCCTTTCCTTCCACTAAGATTATTTGCTGAGGAGATCCCATACAATGAAAACACTTTCAGCAACCCAGATACAAAAATTCCGGCACAGCAGCTGTGAAACATAAATCATCTAGAGCTTATCTTTGGAGGGTGCCCAAAACATGGCTTCAAACCCAACTGAAAATAACTTTTTTTTTTTTTTTTCTGAAAGAGGTCTAAAGATAATCAAGTTTTTAAACCTTTTTTTTTTTTTCTTTTCCTTTGCCCTCTGTGTATATTTAGAATAAATCTGCTTGAACTTTTGAATTCATATGGTCCTTCTTACTTCTCAAAGTATTTCTAGCATCCTTCAGTTACTCCACTGGCTAGAGGTGAGTTACCGTGACCCCCCTCATCCTTTCATTAAGGGACAACATGTCAGCCGGTGTCCACAATAGGAAAGTAAGAAAGTGTGCTGATTTTGGCTGAGTTACTTTTCTTCCTAGTAGTTAGTATGGGGCTAAGTTTTGGATTTGTTTTGAAAACATTGTTGATAATGCAGGGATGGTTTTGTTATTGCTGAGCAGTGCTTACATAGAGTCAAGGTATTTTCTACTTCTCACACCACTCCACCAGTGAGCAGGCTGGGGGTGCACAAGAAGTTGGGAGGGAACACAGCTGGGACAGCTGAACCCGATGGACTAAAGGGATATTCCATATCATATAACATCATACCCAGCAACGTAAAGCTGGGTGAAGAAGAAGGAAGGGGGATTGTTCGGAGTTATGGCATTTGTCTTCCCAAGTAAGCCTCACATGTGAAGAAGCTCTGCTTTCCTGGAGATGGCTGAACATCTGCCTACCGATGGGAAGTAGTGAATTAATTCCTTGTTTTGCTTTTCTTGCATGTGTGACTTTTGTTTTACCTATTAAATTGTTTTTATAGCAACCCATGAGTTTTACTACTTTTACCCTTCCAGTTCTCCCCCTCATCCTGCTGGGGTGGGTGAGTGAGCGAGCAGCTGTGTGATGCTTAGTTGCTGGCTGGGGTTAAACCACAACGGAAATGCAGAATAAGGGTCATTCTGTGGAAAGCAGAAGAAGCTTTTCTGCAGACAAATTTCCACCAGAAATTTATGGTTTTAATGTAAGGAAAAATTGGCTCCAAAGACCAGTAGAATCCAGGCTTGTGAAACACCTTTCAAATGGTGGTTTCTTTACATATTATTGTGGGGATGGAGGAGGAGCTGTCTTCATGAAGGACTTGCTTTACTGTGTCAAGGAGCATGGAATTACTCGTATAATACAGATGTACCATTTGTGATCATGCTGAGGTTTGGGTTTGAGCTCAGAAGGCACAGGTGATTTTCTTGACTGTTATTCCACCTCAGATCCTTGATCTCTTCTAATCACTGAGATGCCAACATAAGATGAGGTGACTGGACGCAATATCTGCTCATCAACCTCACAGAGATTCTGTAAAAGGTCCAAGGTCATAGTAATCACACTTAGGCACACCTAACACAAACAAGTTATGCATCAGGTGGAAGGAGTTCAGCGTTCACTTAATCTCTTCACTTGGTCCGCATTTTCCAGGCAAGACAATTAACCGAAGACACCAGAGGATATGCAACTTCAGCCATGATACAGACAGATACCTTCAAGCCAGCTAAGGCTGGAGCAATACAAGTACCAAGTTTCCACAGAGTCTTGGATGCTTGCTAGGTATCTTGAGGCCCTGATAGTGTCCTTGCTTAAAAGTAGGGGCGTCCTGGTGACATAAGGACAATTTGCTATCATGGTAGTGTGGTGCTGAGTATGGTGCTGGGTGATCCACTCTCTTCCATGCATAAACTTTTCAACTCCACTCTTTTCCTGACATAAACATTTATTAATCACCTGCTATTTTTTGGCCCTCTTCTGTACTTCTGATAGAAAAGCAGTCCTCTATGCATCCATAGGTTTGCCTTCACACATCACCTAGTTTGGCTTCCTCATTGCTAAAACAATGGATATAACTGAATGTGTGGTACAGATATTAGAGTCTAATGTAACCCCAAAATCATCTATTTGTAAAAGCTACCAGGAAAAGAGCCTTTAAAATTATCTTCCTCTACCTTTATGGAAGACTGAACCATATGTTCACTCTCCTCATTTATTACTGAGTCAGCCTAAGTCAATATCTCTTTTCTAGAAGGCATTGGCTGGTTGCAGTAGCACACACAAAAAGGGGACTTTAAAAAGAGTGAGGTGATGCTGCCTGCTTGATGTATTAAACAAAGGACTTCACTGTAATATTAAAGACACTGTGTGTACCAGGAAATTTGTATTCTGATGGAATTTATAATGTGCAAAATAAACCTAGAAAAAGAAATTTTTACAAGTACATTTTAGATACTCAAATGAGCAGCTGCAAAATGTGTAGCATTTTGTATTTCAAAGGCAGAGAGATAGAAATACTTCCCCCTTTACTTGTTCTTCTCTGCATCTTGTTGTGCTCTGTATGCCTTTTTCTCCTTACAGTTACCATGCCTTTCTGGCACAGCTTTCAAAGTAAATTTTTTCATTTTGGCTATCTATGCTTATAACCTGTACTTACTAATGTCTCCCATTGCCCAAGTTACTGTGGCCTGTTCTACCCAGCTACATATTAAATGAGGCTGTAAGTTCACACTGTGTCTGACAGTATCACTAGTTGTTTAAGGTGTCACTGCCTCTCTTCTTCCACTGACCTCTTCCTCACAGTCACCCTTCTTTCAACATTTCTACCACAACAGCTGTAACAGTCACTCTTTCAGCTGTACCAATTAGTTGCACATCTCCTTTCACACCAAAAAAAACCCCAAAAAACAAACCGAAATAGGGGTACTGCTGGGAGGGAGGGAGTGATTTCTATGGTTCGGTTTGGTCCATCTTCAGATATAAATTTGGCTTGACTTATTTCCCTCTGCAGCTGCACAAATAGTGTTTCATGCTGCAATTATAGGTGGGATGTAAAGAATGGGAAGCAAAGAGAGAAATCAGGGTTTGTGTTGTACATGCATTGTTCCCCAGGTCTGTGGTTTCTATGCGTGATGTAAGCAGGTATAAGAAGTCACAGCCTCTCCCTCCCTGTTATTTCCCCAAAGTCAGTACATACTGAATTAAATATTGAATAAACTTATACCACGGTCAAAACTGTTGTGTGAGCACAAAGCGTGAGTTATTGCAGTGGTCAAATGAGCTATCAGGGAGAAGCAGGGACAGTTTATGCCATGACTGCTGTCAAAACATTGTTTGTAAAACAGCACTTAAATATTAATCTTTCTATGTTTGAAGTGATTATAAGGCTCGTAGAAATGGTAAAGTATCTAGTTCAGATGAAAGAAATTTTCCTATAATCTAAATAATTATAAATAATGAGAAGACTTGTGCATCACTTGCACTTGCAGCAGGTTTTTGAACCAAAGTTCTTTTCTACCAAAGTCATAAATTTTTGTTATGAAATTTTTGCTATGAAATTTTTGCTGTGAGCCTGTAACAATACTGTATATTTCTCTTCCAGCCCATGCCTCTCCAATTTAGAGACGAAGGATCGTGCAGGACAGTGTCAAACCATTTACATGAGTTATGGTAGATAATTGTTGCTCTCCCCTTTTCCACCAGCCCTGTAGTGCTGTTGTAGAAGGCTAAATTTGTCAGACATAATTTGCTTTTACCTAAGATGTGTTGACTGTCATGATCACTTCTTTATTTTCTGTTTGCCTTAGCAGAGTTTCCAAGAGGATCTGCTCAACGATCTTGCCAGGTACAGAGGTGAGACTGACCAGCCTGTAATTCACATGTCTTCCTTTTTTTTCCCTTTTTAAAAATGGGGGTTCTGTTTCCACTTTTCCAGTCAGGGGGAACTTAACCTGCAAATATGATGGATAGTGGCTTAGCAACCTCATCTGCTAGTTCCCTTGGCACCTACACCATTTTATCAGATCCCATGGATTTGTGCACCTTCGTGTTCCTTAGGTGGTCCCAAACCTGGTACTCCCCTACACTGGGCAGTTCTTCATTCTTCCAATCCCTGCCTTTGCATTCCATGACTTGGGCAGTATGTCTAAAGCTCTTGCCAGTGAAGACAGAGGCAAAAAAGTTGTTGACTGTTTCAGCTTTCTCCATATCCCAATAACCAGGTCTCCTGTTTCCTTCCAGATAGGGCCCACATATTCCCTAACCCTTCTTTTATCACTATCATACCTGTAGAAGCTTTTCTTGTTGCCCTTGACATCCCTGGCCAGATATAACTATGTCTGGACTTAAGCTTGCCTAACCTGATCCCTGGCTGCTCAGACAATTTTTCTGTATTCCTCCCAGGCTACCTGTCCTTGCTTCCACCCTCTGTGGGTGTCCTTTTTTGCTTTTCAGTATGTCCAGGAGCTCTGTGTTTATCCACACAGGCCTCCTGGTGTTTTTGCCTGACTTCCTCTTTGTTGGGATACATCACTTTGAGCTTGGAGGGGGCGATCCTGGAGTACTAAGCAGCTTTCCTGTGCCCATCTTCCCTCTAGGACTTTATCCCATGGTACTCGGCCAAGAAGATCCCTGAACAGGATTTTTTGCTCTCCTGAAGTCCAGGATAGTGGTCTTGCTGCTCTAAGTATCTTGAACTCCATCACGTCATGGTCACTGCAGCCAAGGATGCCCTTGAGTTTCATGTTCTCCACCAGCCCCTCCTTCTTGGTGAGAACAAGATCTGTCATAACACCTCTCCTCATTGGATCAATCAATTCTGTTGATTTTGTAATTGTGTGTTCTCTGCCGCTATTTCATTTCTTCTCTTTATCTACTTGTACGTAGGAAATCAAGCTGAACAAGATATTCTTCATTTGTATAAAGATATTCTTCATATGTTCATCATATACTTGAGAATTTTTGTACAGCTTCAGTCATTTCATTCCTTTACATTTCAAAGTCAGTCATTTTACTCTTTCTTTAACTTCTGGGCATGTCAGTTTTATTGCATGTGGAATAAATCCTGCATTCATTAAATCTTAACACATTTTATGCAGCTTCCTTTAGAGTTCAGGAAGTATCTCATTAATGTTCTCTTGCTTTGTCAAAATATTATTGAGTTTAATAAATTGTCCAGCTATTTAAAAAATATTATTGAATCTTCCTTTACTTTTGTTTTTACTAGAAGTCCTGCTTTATCTCTTTCTTCATAATAGTTTTTGATTTTTTTGTTTCCTTCAGCTTGTATAATGATAATTTTAGTTTCATGCTTTCAAGGTTACTTGATTTGGTGTCCTGTTGAGAGTATTTTTGCACAGTTCATTCATCAGGATATCTCCTATATACATTATTTTCTTTTAAGCTTCTCTGTCAGTTCTTATTCTATTAATATTTCTCTCTCTCTTACATTTCAAAATACTATTACTTTCCTCATTACTATGATCCTGCTGGTATCTCATAAAACCATGGATCATACTTTTTGTAGAAATGCAAATAGTTGCGCATTTATTGTCCTGATAATAAATATGCAGTCTTCTAAAAGAAACACACTGGATGTACATTTTGTTTCCTTTAACTCACTACTTAATGTCCTAATTGTGTCGTACTCCTTCACGTAAAAAATATTGCTATCCTATCTTAGTGTGATCTGCATTGGGTCATAAGACAGTGTGGGTTCACTCATTCTTTCTGTGGAGTAGCGTAGAAAATATGGAGTTTGAAAACATAGTAAAAAAATTATGGAGCACCTTTTGTTCCATTCTCTAAGAAAAAGTTTTGAGGAGTGTTACAATTCGAAAATATTGAGTGTGGACAAAATAGAGAGGGAGAGAATTAGGAAAAGTTTTATCCTTGTCTCCAAGGTGAACGTCTGTAAGGAAATTCCAAATCCACACGTCTAAACTCTAATATCAGGACTCACTGGAAGAGATCCAAGGAATGATTGGTTTTTCCTGTGCTTGCTCTTTCAGGTTTCCAACTAAGACAGTGTGATCTGGCTGAACCTATCTTTAGGTTTCTATAGAAGTAAAAGAATTTTAATTCAGTTTAATGTGTCCAGGAGCTGCATGAAAACTGTCTGATGCTGCTACTAATTAATTCATCTTTGTATGTGAGCTTATATAAAAACAACAAAGAAATTCAACCTTTTTTTAATGACATGGCAGTTGCATTGTGGGTGTCCTGTAAACAAAAACATGAGGGTTCTCAGGGATTTTTTGGTAAAAGCTATGCGGAAGTGTCCCTCACTTTTCCATTTCTCCCCTTCTCCCTTCCCCACAAAGATGATTGAAGTCCAAATAAGTGGGTATTAAAAGGAGTCTGTTGCATCTGCTTTCTCAGGCCTGCTGAAGTTGAAAAGTCCAGGGGATACTCTGAAGAAGATTCATTCACCCTTGGTTCAGCTGATTCAAGATTACCACAGATCAGATAATTCAGCTGAAAGACTGCTTCCCTCCAGCTGAATGTGGGGAGTTCCCTCATTCTTTGAAAAATGAGGAACACCAGATCTACTTCCTTAGAAGTGCCTCTGGCTTAAATTCCACCTTGAAATTTACTCAGCTCAGGTAACTATGGCCATTGTAGTAGCTGTAAGCAAGGACAGATCACAGGAAATAGCTTTCATATTTCCTTCCCTTCCCTTCCCTTCCCTTCCCTTCCCTTCCCTTCCCACTATCACATTCCTCTTCCTCACCCAGTTCTCTATGTTAGCAAATTTTTTTCCTTTGCTGAAAGGTGCCACCCTCCTCTTTCCTCCCAGCTCAGCTGTTGAGCCAACTTTTGTTTGTTGGAGACAAGCAGATGCCAATTTCTATAAGCACATTCCTTGAGTTCTTTCACAGAGCTGAGTCCCAAGAGCACTGCTGAAGTACTGCATATAATGCAACGACTCATCAAGTCATGCTGTGCATTCGAGCAGAAAGGACAGAAAAACAAAACTTTACGTTGCTGTTGTCAAGTTTTCTGCACCAGCATCATTGCAATAACCCCCCTACAGTTTTGTTGCTTTTCTTTGTCTTTCTCTAACCCCTGGTAGGGAAATTGGATTGAATGACTTGCCAAGGCCTTATAATGAGATTGCAACCCTGTTTGAAATTCCCTATAGCAGACTCTTGTTGATTGTCGATCTGTTGATCATAGTGAACACTGTCTCCCTCCAGTACAGCATGGTTTCAGGAAGGCAAACACTCCACAAAGCAATGAGTCTACTTTCTGTGATGAGCTTTGGAAACATGCTGCTAATTGCCATGGCCGTGATTCTCAGTTTGACTGATAGCTCTAGGAATCAAAGCACTGTCTCTGGAGTTCCCATGATTTACAAGTGAGCCCTCTGGCTTTCTTACTGAGTCACCATGCCAACCATTAGTAGCATTACTCACTAAATGCATAGCACAGCCTACAAGCTTTTCAGCCTTCAGCACATGTGGCTGTAAGTGGTTTACAATACACTGATTTTAGTTTTCCATAAATACAGTTTTCTTCCTTTCCTATTGTTTAAGCTAGGCCCATATATATGAATTAAACGTGTACGTAGCAATCATACTGTATTAAAATGTCATTTGCACAAGGTAATTCTTCATATGACTCACTGTGATATTTTTTGTTGCTTTTACTGACGTGTGTGCATTTAGTTAAGTAATATATTGTAACTGCATAAATTTAAATTAAAAACTGGGCTTAATTTTCTTCACATTATGCCCTATATGGCACTCATGTTCTGTTTCATGTCATATGAAAAAGATGGATATCCATATAATGATGTAAGAACATAAATATTTATAGTTTTGTGAAGCTTAAGGGGACTCTTATCAACACTTTTGTCAGAAAAGGAGTATGTTTCCCACTGTAAAGTTCTAACACTCAAGGAAATGTGGGGGGGGTTATGTGTGCATATATATTATGTATGTGTCCTGTGTCTCTGCATATCCCACAGACTTCCCTTCTTGTAGTACAGAGTTATTTAACAGAAATTTCTATGTTAGAAAAACATCACACTGTTGTCCTCTTACAAATAAGCATCTAATTAAAAAAAAAAAAAAAAGGAAAAAATATCATTCTCCACAAACATCTCCCAGGACTCTGTGCTTAGAAAAATGTGTTTAAGGACAAGAAGGACCAACAGTGGGTAAAAATTGTTTCAGAAATTACCTAGACAAACTCAGTCCATACAGTTCTGTGGGAGCTGGGGGTGCTGCACCTGTGAGCTGGATGGTGTCCTTGTAACGTAATCTTTGAATGGTTGTGTATATCAAGGGAAATTAACAACAATTGGAGAAATGTAAGCATCACACCCATCTTCAAAAAGGACAAGAAAGGTGATATGGGCAATTGCCAGTCAGTTAATTTGATTTTGATTCCTGAAAAAATCATGAAGTGGATCCTTTTGGGGAACATCCCTGGGCACATGAGGGAGAAGAGCATGATGGGAAGTCAATGTGGTTTGAGCAGGAATTGGTGCCTGACCAGCCTTGTGGCTTTCCGTGATAAAATGGCTGGATTTGTGGATTAATAGAGAGGAAGGGATGCCAGCAGAGCTTCCAACACTGTTCCACCATGTTTTTGTAGCCAAGCTGGAAGTTAGGGTGTCTGGGTAGGTACCCTATAGGGTGGCTGAATATCTGGTTGGGCAGTTGGGCTCAGAGGTCATATAGGTCATAGTGAGCCCTAGTTGGGCTCACTAGGTCATATCTGCATGGAGGCTGGTGCCTTATGGGGTCCCACAGGGGGCTGCAGTTTGCCTTCTGGGGCCTGTTCTGTTTAATATTGTTATTCATGTAGGGAGGTCACAAAGTGCACTCTGTTAGGATTACAGGTGATGCCAAAAGTGGAGACCAATTAATGTCCGTGAGGACAAGGATGTAATTTCGAGGGACTGGTATTGGTGGGAGGAAGGGGTCAACAGGGCCCCCGTGCACTTGGGTCAAGAGTAATGGTCAGGAAGCCAGGGGCAGCTTTGTGGAGAAGGCTCTAGGCCCTGTAGGGAAGCCAGCTGAGCAAGGCCAGGGAGGCTGGATATATGAGGATGGACGGACAATAGGGCCAGGGTCCAGGGAGGTGGTGCTGTCTCCCTCCTTGGAGGTCTTCCAACCCATGTTGGATATATCCCTGATCAACCTGGTCTGACCCTGTGGCTGAGCCTGCTCAGGGCAGGAAGTAGGAGTAGAGTGATTATGAACACATCACAGACAATCAGATGTATAATTTACTTTGATAAATCAATTGCCTTACAAATGTAAAACTGTGAACTTTCCCTCGAAAACTTTCTAAAGGTTCTAAAACTTGGAAGACATTTCACCTTGTTTTATGGTGGCTGTTTTCCAACCTTTTGCAACAAAAGAAACCAGACACATATCTCAGGAACAGGTGACATCCAGCTAGCAGAGGAAGCTGACATACTTTTCCATTTCTTGATCCCCCTGGGAGCAGGAGTTGGAGAAAACTGGCTTATTTATTTTTTACA
This sequence comes from Tringa tobata, assembly GCA_033628505.1. Taxonomy (NCBI): domain Eukaryota; kingdom Metazoa; phylum Chordata; class Aves; order Charadriiformes; family Scolopacidae; genus Tringa; species Tringa tobata. The sequence goes on along the minus strand of JAHREE010000152.1, from coordinate 9,435,265 downwards.
AAGTATACATTAACTGCTAGAAGCAATCTTTCCCAGTTGGCTGTGGTCCAAGTAACCTCTAAGTAAATCAGCATTGTGAGTCATAAGGATGAATTTCTCTGCCACAAAAACTCTTCAGACGGTGAAGGGTACTTGTCCTACCTCCTCATTAGAGCAAAGCTCCTTTTTGAGGGGAGCCAGGAAGTATTCATAATATCGGCACACAGCGTTTCCAGGTGGGATGGGTCAGACCAGGACATCTGAAAAACACTATAAAGAATATGAGCTTTTAAAGTGGGATTTTTTTTTTTATTTTTAACACTTTAATTGCTGTGTGGAAGTAGTGATGTGATGAACAGATTTATCACTCCAAGAAACTCACAGTAAATAGATTGTGTTTTGAAATTTTTTTTCCTCCTTCACCTGCGTAAATTTAACCCAGTCTCATCATCTGAAATTTAGCAATACAGATATTTTAAAGGAGAAGGGTTCTAAAGCACAATAATTAGAGTTTTTTATTTCATACTATAAAGTTCCTGAAGTGTTGTTTTAGGTAGCTTTCCTCTGTGTTCCCGGACAACATTTTTTTTACTCAACTAATATATTTCTTTTCTGAATGAAACGTTTTTTCATGCATATCTGAAATGTTGCCATTCAAAGTTTTATGCCTGGGACTTCCTCCAGGCTCATCCAATCAAAAGGTGGTGGAGATCTCACTCTTGACATTCAGGTTTTTGTCTAACTGACACTGTTCAGAATGAGACAGCTTTGGATATACTTCCATGTGCCATGGAAATTGCTGCGTCATCTAATCAGTGGGGAACGTTATTATAATACTGAGAACAACGCTAGCTTTGCAGTTTCTTTCTCTACTTCATTCATGGAGTTTTTTTTAACTGTTGTCCCTTGAGAGATTTTAAAGTCAAACACACATAGGTCTGTAGCTCTGCCCAGGTTCTGAACACTATCACCGCCCATGATGGAGGAAAACCCAAAAAGTCACTTGGAATGTAAGGAAAGAAAAGCAAGTGTGTCCATATAGAAAGAACAAGTAACAAAGCCCCTGACTTTTTCAAAACAGACCTTCCTATGTTAGAGACATACTAATAGAGAACCTTTGATCAAAAATCTTTCTGCAATTCACACATTTATTGTGACATGCTGGATAACACTTGGGCAGTAAACCCAAGTTTTACATACAGGAAAAGAATCTCCAAGGAGAGATAAAAAGTATCTAGACCATAAGAATAGAAGTAGTTGCAAAGTGTGTTTCTTGGAAAATATAATTATTTAAATATTTTTTATATTCCTGATAAATATTTTTATTTCTTTTTTTCTCTAATTTGCTGAACTATGGAGCTTGAGAATGAGGAGTGGAGACAACCTGGGTCACTCAAAACACAAAGTGAAATTTATAATTCCAGACCTATTATTTTACTTTTGTCTGTTTCCTTTAGTTAACAAACTATGTAGAAATGACGCAGTGCAAATTTCCATCCTTTATGGAACAATAACAATGGCATAACAAATGCAGTAAGGTTTACAGTACTTAAAAAAAACCAATTCAATAAAATTTTTATGGGTGTTATGTTCAAAATTTTATCTATTTCAAAAGTACATTTCTTTTGGGTATTTTTTAATTAAAATATTATTTCAGTGGAAAATTTCATTGCAAAGGAAAGATATCTCATGTAGTACAAAGATATATGTTTCTGTATGCTTATTGAAGATTCAAGTCAAAGGAAGATTCGAGCGGTGAACAATTTTTTTATTGGTGAAAAATCATAGCTCTACACAAATCAGCCAGGCTTTTGAAATGTTATTTTAAAAGACAGAAGGTTAATAGTGTCCAGGTTAAACATATATATAGTCCAAGTTGAAAATGATAATTTGTGGGGGAAAAAAGGAATGTGTTTTCTTTGCACGGTTAAAATGTAAGCTTGAAAGTTTAGTTCTCAGAGTAACATAACAAACTTAGCAACAGGCTTCTAAAGAAATCTAATGAACTTTGTCCAGTTTTCACCCATGTTCATTTAGGATTGACGCTGGCACCTTGTAAACTGCTCTAATATGTCACTTGGCCCTATCTTGGCTCTACATGTGCAGATCACTATCTCATTGTTGCTTTCACCCTCCTTCTGTCCATGATCATAAGATAGTTATCAAAAGAATTAGATTCTCTGACCTCTTAAATTAAATTTGGCAGTATTTTGACACCTTTCTTGACCCTCATCTTCACCTTAGCCCAAAATAAAACTGGATATGGAAAATTTCAGCTAACATTTAGTTGAAAAGTACCAGGTAGAAGTTCCAACGATGCACATATTGTACAGCCTGACCCTTGCCTTCCAGGTATCCCAAGAATACTTTATACCCATGTTCTAAATAATTTATTTTTAGCCCAGATTTCACAATTACTCAAACTACAGCAGTTTCCGCTTTCATTTTGAATTCAAAACATGCAGATACAAATAACGTTTTTTAGGTACACCATTGTCACTGAGATCTTTTGCAAGACATCATAGTTTTAAAACCAAATTTTTCTGGGAGATTCTGAGTATTTAATAAATTCAAGTTCATTGTCATTAAAAAGGGACTTACAATTTTCATGACGTGAGACCTCAAAAGGAAGTGATCAATCCTGCTGTAATAAAGCCATCTATCGACACAATCAACAGACCCTGTCTCAAAAGATCTCATTTATGAGGAAGAGAAGAAAAGGTTTTATGAGAAGCAAAACTCTTGGGATTGTGATGGATCCATAGTTTTCTCTGTGTGTGGTGATCAAACGTCCAACAGCTGACATTTATTTCTTACTTAATACAAAAATGACAAATGAACATTTATGTACTAGGTATAAATATCTTAGCACAAGGACTCAGGAGAATAAGATTTTTAAAGGTGAATAAAGACATCAAACATCAAAAGCCTTGAATTCTCTCATCTGAAGAGTTATGTAATCACTTGGCCTTTGCATTACATTCAATTACATACACAAGCACACGCCCTCCCTGCAAGTGAAGAATTATTCAGAGGTGCTGCAGCTACAGCAGCAGTCCTTCCCATAAAATATAATGCTTTATATATTTTATACGTAGTAGTACGTTATTCATAAAAAAAAAAAGATTGACAAAAAGGCCCTTACACAAGGGAACAAAACAGTATAAATAAAGCCCTTCAGAGCTTAATTGATGGATCTTATAACCAAGAATGTTTTGCTTAGTTCTAAAGCCAAAAGATAACAATGACATTTAAATCAATCACTGACTAGAAATGTTGTGGTGGTTAGTCCATTCAAAATATAATTATAGGTCCAGTCTCTCTAGCAAGCTAGTAAGTTCTTTCACTGGACAGTCTTAATTCATAAATTATACTTTTTCCTTGATCCAAGTAAAGAGAGAAGAAAGCAAATTGTACTTCATGTAAGAAAAAGGATTTCTCCACCATCTATTTTGTGAGATGTGACAGAACAAAATATCTCATAGCTCTTTCATGATAGAATTTCCTCTTCCCTCTTCTTTGTGAATGCAGAAGAAATGTCAGCATTCATTGTTTGTTCCACCAACTCTTCTTCTGAGTTCTTTATTCGTTGGCCCTCAATTCTACCTCAACTCAATGTCTTTCCATAGTGGATGGACTCTGAAACTCCATTTGTGTCTATTGTGGTTCAACTCCGGTAGAGAGTACGGAGAAAGTTAAAGTGAGAAAACTCTGGGGTTGAGGTAAAGACAGATTAACAAACCCCCCAAACCCAAAAGAAAACGAAATGAAGAAAAACAAATGGTGTAAAAGTTCTCCTTCAACAAAAAATGCTGAAACATTTGTGTATGACATACCAAAAGCATTTCACATGTAGAGGAGGACTTTATCTCCCTATGTATGGGCAGTATTGTTGTCACTTATTTTAATCTATGTTTAGTCCTCTCTTTGTCATCCTCATCCTCTCACATCTTCTGTGTTTTGCAGATTTTCAGGTCATCTTTCTCAATTAATACATTTAGTAATTTTCTCCATTTTTAATATCTTCTCGTTTCCTTTGAAAAACTCGGTATATTAGTTGCAATTTACCCTGCAAATTTCCCACACTGCAACCCTCTTTGCAACAGATTGTCATTTACATGGTGTTTATCATTTGGCCTGGATTGGTCTAAGAGATGAATGACAGATGGTCTCCCCACCTCTTTCTCCAAGGAGAGGAGGGAAAGATAAAGATATTTATGAGTTTAGAAAGAAATAAACTACTTTAATGAAATACTAATAATAAAATAAAAATAAAATAATGAAATAGATACAACAAATACAAAACCATATCAAGCCCCCAGGATGATGATCACATCCCTGGCAAGCACTGGGGTAGTCCCAGACTGGACTCAGTGATGGATGGGAACTGGATTCCAGATCTGGAATCAGGAATGCACAAATTGATATCAAAGGCAGAGGAACAGACAAAGTCCTCCTTGGACAGCAGCCATTGAAGAAAGAGGCCCGACCCTTTGATCCCTCAGCTTTTGTACTGAGCATGGGGCAGATGGAATGAAATACCCCTACTGGTCAGTTTTGGGTCACCTGCCCTGTCCACTCCCCCCTGCAGGTGTGACCTCTCTTGCTTTCCCAATTCCAACCCTCCAGTGGGGCAAATAATGAAATTAGCTGACCTTGGTGACTAAGACAAAATTTAAAAGCTGTTAAAAAAAAATAAAAAAAATTGGGTAACATTGTTGACGAATTAGTGAGACAATCTCTCTAATCTGAGACTAATATTGTTGTTCTGATGTATCTGTCTCAAAAGCAACATGATTTCATTATTCTTCTGTTGATGGAATGATGGAGAACCAAGGCATGATCTTTTATTTCCAATATAGTAGTACTTACATAAAAAATAATGTATAACTTTCAAGAGAACACCCCCAAAATTGTCATCATTCCTCTTTTAGAAAAAATACGTTTGGTGTACCTTAAGGAAATAAAGTCGTTACAAAACAGGTGGTTTCCACCTCCCTCCTTTAAGAAAAACAAACAGAATTTGACAGAAGAATAGAAAAAAATCTTAACACAATAAAATTACCATTTAGCAAAATTCATTTTACCCTGTGTTTTTAAAAAGTTATTTAAAACCTGTGCTAATCAAACTCTCTCTATAAGATCACAATTACTTCTCATCCCTTTTGCCTTATTGTTTTTGTATAGCTTGTCCTTCTCCTTCTACCTTTGTTCTGCAAAGAAGGTGGCTGTTGATTTATCTGTTTTACTGAAGGTGCAGTCTTTAACCAAATTGTTGCACATAATTCCATGTTAAATGAACCTTACCCTAGAAGGAAGAGAAGCAGATGTTCTCCTATGTGGACCAATGGAAATCAAATGAGCAAAGACATTTGCCTTCCCTTTTGCATGTGAATCACTGGGCATGAAACACAACCACGTTCAACATGTAAGAAACTGAAGCAAATTTGTTTGCTTGCTCTGAAATTGTCTATGAAATATCATAAACACATTCCCAACCCTAAAATCATCTCAGAAGGTGGGAGGTAGGATTGATCTGCCGTAATGTATTATATGATTAATCTTCACTCTTTTCCTTTTATTTTCATATCATTGTTGTTGCTGTTGGGGTGTTGGTTTTTTTCACCATAGGAGGAATTGCAGAAGCGCTACACTACACTTAATACGGAACTCGGTCTGAGTGGAAAAGTTAATAGGGAATACCTGAATTTCTCACAGTCAGTACTTGTCAGAGGCAGGCTTTTGTTGTAAATTGCAAAAATATACATGGAAGTAATTTTAATCAAAGGCTTTTAACAGTGTGTGCAAAGGCAACAGTAAGCAAACACCTACTAAACAGTTTTGTAAGATAAACCCCATGGATTGTTGTGTTTGTCATTTGCATAGGTAATGAAAAGAAATAGACATCTTTGTTATGTATTTTTTTTATATCCTGGAAGGCATTTTTCTTTCAGAGCTCAGTATGTCAGTTAGACTTTGTCCCTTGCATAGACACTCATAAGAGGTTTGCCTGTGCTTGATAGGACCTGCTCAGATGTGAATAAAACATCTGAAGGCCCAAGCCACCTTCTAACCAAATGGACCTATGACAAATGTCTCCTCCAGAAAACCACTCCATAATGCTTGAGGTCCCAGATATTCCTGATGCACATCAAGTTGATTTGGTGACTACAGCTAATTTTGCAGTTCCAACAAGCCACATCCAAATAGTTTACCATTGCCAAAGTTATTTGTTTTGACAAGGCATCAGATTTTCATTACTCTAATTTCTTTGGTCTAGACATTGATGACTCTGAAGTCATATTATATAAAACCATTTTGTACTGAGTTTCCTGTATGTTTTTAATTTCTGCAGCTCCCTACTAGCTCAAAAAAATCCCCAATCCAATCTTTTATCATTTACAGTCAACTTGGGTGAAGTTCAGACAAAATCCACCAGGCAGAACAGGTATGTTGAGGTTCCTTTACACTGCAGTGATGAAGCTCTAGCAGGCACCCAATAGACGCAAAGACAAGAGTTAGTGACCAAAACACTGGACTGTGCAACTGTTGGTGCATTGTCCTTGGTTGACTGCTGTGTGCCCACCAAGCTGCTATATCACGCCACCCTTGCCAACAAGACAGGGGGAGAAAATATAACAAAAAGCTCATGGGTCAACATAGGGACAGGGAGATCACTCAGCAATTACCATCATGGGCAAAACAGACCTGACTTGGGAAATTAATTTAATTTATTGCCAAGCAAACCAGCGAAAGACAATGAGAAATAAGAACAAATCTAAAAATACCTCCCCACCCCCCCTCCCCCCATCCTTCTTCCTAGGCTTAATTTCACTCCTGATTTCTCTACCTTCTCCACCCAAGTGGTCTGGGGGACAGGCCAGTTTATTATGTGTTGTCTCTGCTTCTCCTCCCTCCTCACACTATTCCTCTGCTCCATCATGAGGTCCCACCTATGAGAGACAGACAGTCCTTCATGAACTTTTCCTCTGTGAGTCCTACCCACAGGCTGCAGTTCTTCATAAACTGTTCCAGTGTGGACACTCTAAGGGGTCACTGGTCTTGCCAGAAAACCTGTTTCTGCATGGACTGCACTCCACGGGGCCACAACATCTGCCAGAAGCCTGAGCTAGCATGGACTCTTCAAAGGCTGTACCTTCCTTCAGTGCACCTGCTCTGGCATAATGTCTGGCAAGGTGGATACAGGTACAGGTGGATATCTGCTCCACCATGGACCTCCATAGGCTGCAGGGCGACAGCATCTCTCACCATGATCTTCACCATGGGCTGCAGGGAAATCTCTGCTCCAGTACCAGGAGCACTTCTTACTTCTCCTTCTTCAATGACTTAGGTGTTTGCATGGTGTTTTTTCTCTCACATGCTCTCACTCCTCTCTTTCAGCTGCTACTGAACAGAGATTTTTAACCCTTTCTTAAACATATTATCACAGAGATCATGCTACCAATGTCACTGATTGTCTCAGATTTGGCCAGCCAAGCCCTCTTTTTTTCCCAGGCCTGTATAAGAGTAATGGTTTCATTCCGTTTTCCCCTTTACAAAAATGTTTTTGCTGTGGTGTTTTTTTTCTTTACAAAAGCCTGACTAGGTTGGACATTGAAATCAGGCTGTGAAGCAGAAGACTGGCCTTGCATAGGCTGGAGATTGCATGTATTCTCAAAAAAGTCTTTTGACTGAAAACACAATCCAGTTGTCAGCAAAGAATGGTTTGGGAAGTTATGCGTGTTAGTTGTGTGGAGTGTTTTAATTCAGGACAGACAAGCATGGAAGTAAACTGTTACTCATTCAAAATTAATTATTCCTTTTTTTTTTTTTTTTTACATTGATGACCTTGCCTTGCTGACCAAACTGAAAATTACTGAAGCACAGCATTTGTGACACCTATGAGACATGGATGGAAATGGAGACTGGTAAAATGGGAGATATGTTTGAATTAAAATTTAAGAATCTAAGTAGTATCTATAACTAAAAAATGCTGAGAGGTGGTTATGTGGAGCAGACTCAGTAAGTTTGATATGCCTGCACTGAAATATCCTTTCAATAACATGAAACTTAATAGACTGGAAGTATATTTCCCATTATAATGAATCCAGTGACATCTGTTGTTTCAAGATATATGGTGCTTGAATAATTGCAAAATCACTGATAGTGATAGCTAGGTTTAACAAGCAGAAAACTTCTCATTAAGCTACTGAGAACAGTTGCTTAGTTGTAACAGAGAAGCTTATAAAATATCAAGACAGGCCGCTGCTCACAGGTCATTGCAGTCTGTGGATATGCCTCCTCTCTCTACCTGACCTTTTCCTTCAGAAGCACAGTTCCGCATCTTTTGGACTGGCAGAGAATTAGCTGTCTGGATACCTTTTCTCTATTATCAGTAATGATAAACCTTGTATTACGGAATTACAGAAGGACCTACAGCTACTCCTCAGATGGAGTTGAGCCCCTACGATAATTTTTTTTGTATAGGGTAATACCCACCTGGGTAATCTTAGTACCTAGAAAGACAAAAGAGGCTTTTATCTACTGGCTTAGGTGAGATAGCTTGATAGCTAGAGCCAGATGGTACTTTGGTGGTCGTGCCAGGGCAAGGAGTCACTCAGTGAGTCCTGATCAACAGGCATTTGGTTCACCCTTTGCAGGAATTTAGACCTTCCAGACTGACAGGGTAGTTGAGGATTCACTCTTTCTCTTTTAAAAATTTTTTATTATTATTTTCTTATTACTTTTTACAAAACAAGACTTCAGAAAACATCTCTGGCGCTAACACTTTTGAATTAAATAAATCTGTTTCTAGATTCCTGGAAAGATACGGTAAGCATTATTGTTTCCAGGGTCCATTCTTGTAAACTGAAAAACCTACATTTCAATGTAGGTCAGCTTTCTAATCTCACCTGCAGATGAATTCTCCTCTCAAAAAATTAGAAAATTCCTTTTTCTTTCACCATGGAAGGAAAACTATAGCAACCAACACATCTTTCTTACTAATAAGTTCACACCTGAAAACCAAATACCTCTAGCAGCATTAAGTTCTGCATATGACTAGTCTCAGAATCTTGATGACTTTCATCTCATTATTGTTTGTTATGTGCATTTGACAGAGATTGGCTTAAAACCATTTGCAAATTCCCATGGCTAGAACATATATATATATATTTTTCTTTCCAAAAGAAATTAATTCTTGGTATAAATGTACTACTCATGTTAGGTGATCTTGTCCAAAATTGGAACCTTTGTACATTGTTTCAATAGGATTAATTTTCTTTCCTTCTTTATTTTTGAAAAAGTGAACAGCAGAAGAAACAACATAGCATATAGATGGTATAAAGGCTATATAGCATCTCTATATATTTTAGAATGCTTCAATGCATACCTAAGAGGAATCATTTGGACCAGTTTGGCAGAACATATGGGAAAATAACCCCGTGTTAACAGAGAAACATAGGTTTTTTTATTTTTTTTTAATTATTTTAAGATATTAGAAAATATTCATCCCAATGTAAACCAGTAATTTTTTTGCTTCATGGATATCTTAAGCTCAAGAAATCTTATTTCAAGAATTATAATTTATTTGTTGGTGGTTTTTTTCTTATTTAAATTGAGGATGTTTACTGTCTTTTCGTTTCTTGTATAAATATCTAAGACTGGATTCACATGTTTATATAAACATGGAATCAAAGTATAATAGTGGTTATATTTTTCATTCATATATTTTCGTTATTGTATGAGTTATAAATATAAGCAGACACAGTTCTGTAGTATAAATAGGGTGTCTGGGAATGAAGTTTAAACTGCTGCTCTGGGCTCCTTTGCAAATTCTGATGACAGTTTTATTGTAAGCAGAATGCAGTGGGAAAAGAGAAAAAAAAAAGCCTAGTGCCAGGCTGCCATATTTCTCACTGACAAAAATAAGACAAGAAAACTGTATGTTGTCTCCCTGAAGGTGGCACCGTGGTAACTCTGCGGTTCTCAATGGATAGAGAGATGCAACATATCTTCCTGTCAACATCTATTCTGTGGTGCTGTTCTTCCCCACCTTGATGGGTTTCTCAATTCTTGTGTATACCTGTGTATTCCTGTAAATATGATATGATATGATATGATATGATATGATATGATATGATATGATATAACATATTATATACAGGGGCTTTACTATTTTTGAACTGTGGGTAATCAGCTCAGGGAAGGACCTGTGACTGTCACAGGGTCTGCAGTGGCAGAAGGTCCAAGAGTAGCAGCCTCATGGGAACAGAGAAGGTATTTTTCTTGAAGTTTAGTTCCTTTTCATTAACTGCAGAACTTGGCTGCAAGGTGAGTTGTGCCTACAAGCTGGTGTTTTCTGCAGATACATCGCTGCCTCAAATACTGAAGCAAATTCCTGGCAGTATCCCACAAGGGTGTGGCTACACTGAAATCGAATTGAAATTATTCAAGATTCAGAACTTAGTTTTACATTTATATTTCTTGCAGATTCCAGAATTCCCAGAGGAATTTTCTTGGGAATTCCCAAGGTTTCCAGGGGAAAATGTTTCCATCAATTATAAAACCTGTAGAGGGTCTCTAAAAAACAAATCAAAAGTAAAGCCAACAGAAGCTTCTTTTGAAACATTTTTTCCCTGAACTGAAAATGAAAGTGTGACACAAGATATGATTGATTGAAGATTCCTGTGTAATAGAAGACGGTCGTACCACTTCATTATCTTTCAGAGTCCTGCATGCTTATCTGTTTTGATTAGGTCTAACAGCTGAAGTATAGCACTGAGCTTTACATGTCTTGTGTTCATGGGTCTTTTTTCTTTTGCAAAAAAAACTGCTTACCTTCATAGATTCCATTTCTTTGCTTTTCTACTCCATTGCAGATTACAATGTAGTTGTTTCATTTATTGTTTCACAATGGAGAGGAAGGTGGTTTTAAGGTTACATCTTCCCCATTTGGTTTCCACAATTCCATGTTTGAATCTTGTATTATGTCCCTGGTGCTTGGAGCATGATGGGGGCACTGGGAGTGGGCCAGGTCTGATCACAGAATCAGAGAATCACAGAATCACAAGATCATAGAATAGTTTGGATTGGAAGGGAGCTTTAGACATCACCTAGTCCAACAGTGAGCAGGGACATCTTCAACTAGATCAGGTTGCTCACAGCCCCTTCCAACCTGGCCTTGAATATTTCAGGGATGGCTCATCTACAACCTCCCTGTGCAACCTATTTTTGTGTTTCACCGCTCTCATTGTAAAAAATTTCTTTCTTATATCCTTATTTCTTCCTTATATCGGGAAGATATTAAAAAAATTCTTCCTTATATCTGCAAGATCCTAAATCTACCCTCTTTCAGTTTAAAACCATTACCCCTTGTCCTATTGCTACAGGCCCTACTAAAGTATCTTTCCCTATCTTTCTTGTAAGTCTCCTTTAAATATTTAAACATCACAATAAGGTCTCCCTGGAGCCTTCTCTTCTCCAGACTGAACAACCCCAACTCTGTCAGCCTGTCTTCATAGGAGAAGTGCTCCATCCCTCTGATTATTTTCATGATCCTTCTCTGGTTGCACTCCAACTGGTCCATGTTTTTCTTGTACTAATGGTTCCAGAGCTGGAGGCAGTACTCCCAGTGGGATCTCACAAGAGCCAAGTAGAGGGGCAGAATCAGTTCCCTTGACCTGCTGGCCATGCTTCTTTTGATGTAACCAAGAATACAGGTGGCTTTCTGGACTGTGAGCACACATTGCTGGCTCATGTCCAGTTTTTCTTCCACCAGTACCTCAAGTGCTTCTCCACAGGGCTGCTCACAGTCCCTTCATCCGCCAGTCTAATTGATACGGGGGTGCCCCAACCCAGATGTAGGACCCTGCATTTGACCTTCACTGAATTTCACTGAATTTTTTGGAGTTGGAAGGGACCATAGAGATCATCTAGTTCAACTCCCATGGCCTTGTTGATCCTCATGAGGTTCACACCGACCCACTTGTTGATCTTGTCCAGGTCCCTCTGGATGGCATCCTGTGCTTCAGGCATGTCAACTGCACCGCTCACTTTGGTGTCACCTGTAAATGTGCTGAAGGTGCATTCCATCCCACTCTGTCATTGACGACGATATTAAACAGTACTGGTCCCAGTACTGATCTCTGAGGGACACCACTCCTCACGAATCCCTATCCAGTCATTGAGCCATTGACCACTATACTCTGGATGTGACCATCCAACCAATTAATCATCCATCAAATAGTCCATCATCAAATCTGTATCTGTTCAATTTAGAGAGAAAGGTGTTGGGGGGACTGTGTCAAAAGCCTTATAGAAGTCCAGATAGACAACATCTGTAGCTCTTCACTTGTTCACTGCTGTAGACACTCCATCACAGAAAGCAACTAGATTGGTCAGGCAAGACTTGCTCTTGGGGAAGTCATGCTGGGTGTCTCAAGTCTGCCCTCCATGTGGTTTTGCATAGCTTCTAGGAGGATCTGTTCCATGATCTTTCCAGGCACAGAGGTGAGGATGACAGGTCAGTAGTTCCCAGGGTCTTCCTTTCTAGAGAAGAATTCTACCTTCTTTTCTTTAAAAAGTCTACCTTTTTTAAAAATAAGTGCAATGTTTCCATTCTTCCAGTCTCTGGGTACTTCACTTCACTGCCATGACTTTTCAAATATCATGGAGAGTGGCCTGGTAACTGCAACAGCCAATTCCCTCAGGACTCTGGGTTGCATCTCATCAGGTCCTATAGACTTCTGTATGTTCAGGTTCCTCAGGTGGTCACAAATCTGATCTTCTGTTACAGTGGGAGGGACATTGCTCCCTCAGTCCCTGCCTTGTAGTCCAACCACTTGAGAGATGTGGGCAGAGAAACTGACAATGAAGACTGAGGCAAAAAAGCTGTTGAGCACTTCTCCTTGTGGGTTGTTACCAGTTTGCCAGTCCGGTCCATCAGGGAGGGTACACTTTCTTTGACCTTCCTTTTCTGGCTGACATAGAAGCCTTCCTTATTATTCTTTGCACCCCTTGCAAAGTTCAGCTCCAGCCACACGTTGGCCTTCCTGATCCCATCCCTACACAACCAGGCAGTATACCTATATTCCTCCCAGGATACCTGTCCCTGCTTCTACTGCCTGTGCATTTCCTTCATGCCCTTTAGTTTGACTAGCATGTCTCAACTCAGCCATGCTGGTCTCTTGCTTCCGTTTCCTGATTTCGTACACCTGGGGATCAAAAGCTGTCATGCTCTATGGAAAGTGTCCTTAAGGATCTGCCAGCTCTGTTCTGCTCCCTTTTCCCTGAGGGCAGTTTCCCAGGGGGTCCTATTGACTTAACTCCTTGAACAGCTCAAAGCTTCTGTTCTTAAAAATCTCTCAGGACTGTGAACTCCACCAGTGCATGATTACTGCAGCCCAAGCTGCCTCCAATATTGATGTCTCTGATTACCTCACTTGCATAGGTGTGTGACCATTGTGTCTAGTATCACATCCTCCCTGGTAGGCCTGTCTATTATCTGGCTTAAGAAGTTACCTTCGATGCACTCCAGGAATCTCCTGGATTGTCTACTGTGGCTGCTCTGCTTGAATATTCTTGCTGATACATTGTATGCCCTACGGGTTTTTT
>JAHREE010000152.1:9332172-9421303 GCA_033628505.1 Tringa tobata | reverse complement strand
CCCTCAGCTTTTATACTGAGTATGATGCAGATGGGATGGAATACCCTGTTGGTCAGTTTTGGGTCACCTGTCCTGTCCGCTCCTCCCTACAGCTGTGACCCCTCCACGCTTTTCGGCTTCCAACCCTCCAGTAGGGCAAACACCAAATTTGCCTGACCTTGGTTGTTATAGCAATAAGTATAAGCAAGGGCCTCTCTGCATACCGCTCCTTGGTATAATCAGGTCTTATCACTGTGAAAGTGAACAGTTTCTGAACAACATGCTGTTAATTTCAGAGTTTAGTTCGTTAGAAAGAGGCCTAGCTGGAAAAGTGAAATTACTGAACAGAAAATTAGTTCTGTTTTACCTCAAACCAGGGCAAAGCTTTTCATACTTACAGAATCAGATTCTGAAAATTTAGCTATTTTCAGTAAAAAGCATTTAGATTGTCCCAAAAAGTTTCACTTCGCTTGGAAACAGATTTCTACTCAGTTTCCACTTTAGTGAGTGACTATTTTCTTTATAAAAAAAATTTCCCTGCCAAAATGTTTTCTAATACTGAAGAATTATTTGCATAAGGTTTTTTTCTATAAACCTGTATATTTCAGTTTACTAAAATACGCAGATATTCAAGGGTTCAGGGGTGTTAAAGATACTGATCAATACATCTCTACTTTCTCTTCATTTGGTAAGGAACAACTTAGTTTATACATTTCTTACAGGATAAAAAAGCATTGAGTCTTTCAGTGACCATCTCAGAAATAAGGTCTTATTAGCTAGGGCTGTGGCTGAAAAAGTGTAAAGAAACCACAAGCATTAAAGGAGAAAGAGAATGTGCTTCCTAAAGACACAATGCTCTTTGGGAAGAGTGTTCACTAGTTAGAAGCTTTAAAGAGAAGCTTTACCTATAGCACACAAACATGGTAGGCTGTTTTTCTTCTCAGCACCCCTGAGCTTTGATCTGAATTGATCCCCAGATAACTTGAAGTTATAAAATAACTGCAATGAGGACAGACTAAAAGGTCGGTGAAGTATTTTGAGGACAAAATAAAAGCAGAAGCAAGTCCTTCAGAAATCTTTGACAACAGTCCTTCTACATATCTGACTTCAGGATATGAACATAATATTTCTAGATCAGAGCAACAAAGCAGATGAACTGAAGTGCATGGTAACAAGCAAAAAAGTTGACACTCTAACACAGAAAAATAAACAAACGAGTACTTATTTCTTCATAATATTCATATCTGCTCCTGCCCCACTTTGGATCAGCAAAGTAGTGGGCTAATGAGTGGAGACTGCGTACATAGTTTTACAGGCAAAGACCATCAGGACCTAAAACATGGGAACAAGTTATTTCTTTATCTTCAAAAACAGCCAGCATTCACAGATACAGTTAAATAAAAAGGCATCCATAGCTAAATAATATTAGTGACAATGCGCATAGACTTAAAAATGGTGTTAATAGCTCTCTGAAAACGTTTTGATTAACAAGTTGCTTAAAATCTAAAGCTTCATCTTGTGTTTCCCAAGATTTATGTTGTGATCAATAAAACATGTTAGATGTCATATCACTGTTGCTATTGTACTATAGTCAGGACTTGAGGGTGATGGTTACTCCACACAGAGAAACATTAGTGTACAACCCCCCCAAACATCTTATCTATATCATCTAAGAGTGGAGTGTGAGTAAGGAAGGATTCCTGAAAAAAGGGAGGCAAAAGGCAGAGAAATGACTTCTAAGGTTTGGACTCGGAATACAATTTAGCTTCTGGCCATGATAGTTGAGAACTGGATTCAGAAGATCAGAACTTCTGTTGTAGTCCTCGCCACTGTGCTCTGGATGAGTCTTGCTATCTGTCAGGAAAAGCACAGAAAAGAAATTAATCCTCTGCCAACAGTCCTTGTAGCTCTGCTCATCAGATGTATATTTATTCAAGAGTTCAAAAGAAATCTTTGATAGTTACCAGACACTATGCTTTGAGTCAGAAAGTGGAGTAATAAGGTAAGGAAGGCTATGGCTGTCATTCTAAACAACACTGGTATTAATCCAGGAGTCTAGTCAAAGCTAACAAATTCATGTCCTGTTAACAGAATCTGTGAATGGATCAGTAGGTGGTTTTTTTCTGTTTGTCAGTGTCAAAATTCAACAATGTGAAGAAAAGTGACTAATAGTGTAGGTGTATGAACAGTCCCCAGATATCTGACTCTTGCCTTCTAGAAGCATAGAGGGATATGAATATATGGAAAGATGGGTTCTGAAGAATTACTCAGACATGGTAAAATAGACTCAGAATAAATCTATTACTTTTTGTGAAATATTTGATTTTACAACAGGATAGCAGAGGACATTCTCAAAAGAATGTCTTTGTTAGGAAGCCTCAGGAAAAATACAGATATCCATCTCTTGTTTGTTCTCCTTCCCAAGTTCTATAAGGTACCGGAGCAGCTTTATCTTCTTCTGAGTTTCATAGCAGAGATATTCAATCATAGCTACTCAACATTGGCCCTTATACTATTCTAGAATTTTTTTTTTTTTTTTTTATTAGTCACATAGCCCTTCAAGTATTTAAGCATTTAAACTTTCAAGAGTGATTTTTTATTAGGCTCCCCATGGCAGTCCATGTCTTTTAGAAACGGTGAATAATCTGACTTTGCACTGTTTCCAAGGAATATGAGAAGGTTAAGAAACATACTTCTCAGCCTGGCTCTGCTCCTTTATCTGACCTAAGAGTGCCCCTTGGAGGGATTATGAGAGCGTTAAACACAGTATCAGGGGATTACAACAGGATAATTGTCAACTGCAGTAACGTGTGAATGCAAGTTAGTATTTTCACAGAAACTCATCAACTATATGACACATTTAGGACACTGGCACTGTGAAGCTTGTGGTTCTTTAACAAAAAATGAACAATTCCATAGAAAGTCTAAGATAAGAAGGGGGAAATCTGGTGGGCTAAACAAAAGAAAGAATTTTCTAATGGATGTCTGTAGGACAGATCGATGTGTCTCACTCTCCCTGCTGCTATTGACCCAAGCTGCTTTCCCATAGCAAGAAAGAACCTTCTTACCATTTGTTTCCCAGAATCTTTTCTATGTCTTGAAATTGAAGGTAGAAGAAATCAGTTTAAAGGTACTTCATCAAAGCACATGAGTGAAAAAGGCTATTTGGAGATTTGCCCATACGTCAAAAGCAACCTGCAGTTCCAAGGTTCAACATATTTTAAGATGCCTTTGCCTATCTATACTAATCAGTGATCAAATTATTAAATTTATATCACAATAAACCAGTTGCAAAGTAAGGACACAGTGGACTCATACACAATGCAACAGTAAACTGCATCATAAAATTTATATATGCTGCAGCATTTTTTTTTTATCTTCTAGTCTATCCGCTACTGTTTACTTTAGCCCTAGTGTAACTCTCAAGAAGAAGTAAGAATACAGATATATTTCAACATGTGGGAAGTATTAATTGTTCTAATGTTCCATTATCTATCTTTTTTTTTTCCATATTCAATAATTTCTCTGCCTTATTATAAATGCAAAAAGCAGAAAATGGAAAACCAGAAAATGACTTCTGAACTTCCTATTGTAATGAAAAAAATAGGCTATTTGAAATATATAATTAAATTCACGTAATTTGCATAGTTGATAAAAAGGAGCATGATAGTGGGACAGTCCTTTGGTAATATGTATGAGTCTATCATATTCATAACCTTTAGAAAGATGTACTAACACATAAATAATAAAAAAAATTGAAGGTTGAAGTCTCTAAATCTTTAAAGGACTGTACAGTATACTTTTTTTGACTTGTCCTAAATGTTCACAGTCTTGGATAAGATAAAATATCTTCTAAACTATCTAAAATCATTACCACCAAATGTATTTTGAGCTCCTGGAAATATTAAGTGGTATGATAAATGAAAGTTGAGATAGTCTAATGAGTATGTTTTAAGGAGGATTTCCTGGTTGTGGGAAGTTGAATCACAGAATCATAGAATAGTTAGAGTTGGAAGGAATCTTAAAGATCATTGAGTTCCAACTCCCCTGCCCTGGGCAGGGACACCTCCCACTAGAGCAGGTTGCTCAAAGCCCCATCCAACCTGGCCTTGAACATTTCCTAGGATGGGACGTCCACAGCTTCTCTGGGCAACCTGCTCCAGCCTCTCACCACCCTCACAGTAAATAATTTCTTCCTAATTTGTAATCTAAAGCTACCCTCTTTCAATTTAAATCTGTTACCCCTAGTCCTATCACTACACTCCCTGATAAGAGTCCTTCCCCATCTTTTCTGTAGAACTGAAAGGCTGCTATAAGGTATCCCTGGAATGTGTACTCTGATTCTGATAACTTTGTATAATTGTATATGAAACCTTCCTTTGTTTTTGAAATCTATGGTACTGATTCTGCTATAAAAACACATTATGAAGGGAAGATTTAAATGCTGGACTAACAACAATTTTAAATTGCAAAAATCAGGGAGATACATGTCACAAAACAGAAGGGACATCTTCCTTAACATGTGGCTCAAATATTGGTATCTGTGTTTGTGTAGTTTGTTACTTCTAGAGTTACAAATCAAAATGCATCATCTCCACCCTCGAAGAAGACCTTTGACTGCATCACAGACTAAACACATTGAAAATGTAAACCTGACAAATGTAATTTCCTGTTCACAGAAAACATTAAGGGAAGAAAATTAATCACTGGTTTAAGCACGGGCTTTGAAATGAGTTGACTACACAGATGCTATACTTCTACTTCTACTAATGAAGTGGGGAGGCACTGCAGAAGAATTTGGAATATATAATTGAAACAGAAAATACTACATTCTGGTTAGCTGTAAACAGACATTTATTACCTCTTATGAAGCAAGCAGAGACATTACTCAATTATTTCATCAATAAAGATTTGAAAACCTTACATGTCTATACACTGAATGACAATTACATGTATTCTCGTTCTGTCAAGGACTCTTCAATCGAACACAGGAAAAAAGGCTATTTTTCTGTCATTCCTCATCCTGCTGGCTGTGGTGTCAGCCAGCATAGGAATAACCCCAGCTTCAAATTCCATTTCTTTTTGTATAAAATGATCTTTCATCCCAAATAGCATCAAAACAGACACAAAAAACTCTCTTCTCCAGACCAGTCTTTGTTAAATAGTTCAGGTTGCACAGGATAAATAGTTCAGGATAGCACAGTATCTTGCTGATACTTCTTTTTGTCAAGCACTTCTAACATTTCATTAACTCCAAATGTCTTTCTATAATTATGTATCTCTTTAAGTACAAATATATAAATACACATACATAGATATGTAAGGTTGTATTTAGCTGGGTAAATTGCAGTTCTCTGGGAAGCCAGTTTTTCTTTTAAAAATCTTTCAAAATCCTGGACAACTCATAAGTTTCTGGAGAGCTCAGAATTTTGTTGTTTTTGATAGTAATTAGATATGCTATGTGATATACCATAGTATTATATCACATAGGTGAGATCCAATAGTTTTGTGCAATTTCAAAAGTCAAAACAGAATCTCAAACACACAAAAAAAGTGTCATTGTTTACAACTACTTTCTTTGTGTTGGAAACATTCCTCATCCTATTATCTGAATATTTATAATAATTTCTTGTCTGAACATCTCATTTTTTAAATAGTTCCACAACTGAAGCTTGTGTTGGTGGTACAAACAAGAACACAACCATGAGGAAAAATTCAAGAACATATCTGTAAAATATTAAAAAAAATCTATGCAACAAAGAGTAACCAAATTCATGTGTCATATTAAAATATTTTTTCTAACTAAGACGGCTTTTGTACAGATGTCTTTTATTTTCTTTTTTTTTACATTTCCAATCAATATTTGTTAGTTCTTGGTATGTAGCCAAAAATACTGAACATATAACATTTTGCAGATGTTCTCACGCAGTGTTTTCTTGGTGGGCTTCATTTTTCTCTCTCTGAGTAGGGTTACTAAAACTGTGGAACATTTCAAGGCATTGCCCTTATGCTTCAGGTTAAGCATCCAAGCTGTAGGCTTGTTCTGTGTAAGAAAGGCCATGTTTGGATTGCCATTGCATCAGAATATTTTTCTATGCCTCAGCAAAACCCAAGTTATACTAAACTTAGATGTAATAAAGATCAGAAATGCACTCTGAGTGTCCTGTAGCACAGGTTATGAGGTGTGCCTCTAGTATAAATAAGAAATTAATGAAAACAACAAAATATCTTCAGATTCCTGTTGTTTTGTTTGGAAGCTTAGAAAAATTCATCTTCCTTAGCAGTGTGTCCATGTGAGTTTAGCAAGCATGGCTGCTTAGTAGCTTAGCAGAATATCAGTGAGTTCTTTAATGTACGATTAGGCTAGACGCATACAAACTCCATTATGGATTTTTGACAAGCAGCAATGAGCATCTTTACATATTTTTTAGTACACAGCAACCAAAGGGCGGAAAGGGCTATAATAGTCTGTCAGACATTTCTCATTATAGAATATAATACACTTTTTACACATATTTTTATTACAACCTCTGCAACAATAGATGTTGACAAATATTCATACACAGTTCTTTTAATAGCACTTTTTATAGAAGGATGCATTGTTTTTTCAGACTTGTCCATAGGGACCTGCTCCATCAAACTGCATAAATGTGTTTAATTATAAGAGTCTAAAAAATTTCTAGGATTTCTCACATAATTAACACAAATTGCTGAAGATTTTTGCTTAGCTTGGGTAGAATAGGATTAATTATTAACCTGCTCACTGTACTGACCGGTTAAGGAAAGCCTTAATAACTTCCCTAGCTCCATCTCTCAAAGCTGGTCCAAATGTTTGCATATTTTGTGCCGGTGAAATAACTACAGGAAAGAGAGCTCTATGCTGCCTGTTACGTAAAGTACTTTTCCTGCATTAAAAAGGCTCAAGGGTTGTGTACCTTAACACTGTGTGTGAGTAAGTATTACAAATGCAAAAAACTTCCCATATTTATCTGCCTGAAAAATCTTCAATAACATTCTGTATGTAAATCCTCCACTGTCTTTTGAATATTCTTAGCAACACTTTAATAGTTTTTCCAGAAATCTTCATAAAAGCAAGCTTGTAAATTAATCTGAATTTTAGTTTTTCACCATCACGTAAGATAACCTTGGCTCAAAATACCAGCCCATATTAAATATCCAGAAAGTAGAATGATTTAGGCTGAACGCAAAATGAGTTCTATAGCAGCTTGGGCTGTCCAACCAAGGAAAAAAAACCCAAAAACTTGCAGATACTAAGAACTCCTGAATACAATGGAATTTCAGCAAAAGAGCTATCAGGTTTTTGATTAAGAAAATCAATCTTTGTTTATCAACAAGTCTATTTGGAAAGTTACTTTAAAGCTGCGTGCTGTGGAGGATTTTCTCAAGGATTGCAAAGGGTACCCATTCAGTTGCAGCTTGATTAGAAATGGGAAATCTGGAGAAGCTGTTATGAAGAAAAGATAATGCAAAATAACTTTCACAGGGTGGGCAGAATTGGGGATTTTGAATAGGGAAAACCAGGTGGTGGTTTACTTTTGGAAGCAGGTTTTTCTTAATGATTACTGATTCAAAATAAAATAATTCTGAATATTGGACATACTCCGTACAATACTCAGTCAACACCACTCAGTCAATACTCAGACAAGCATGCCCACATTTTTTAATATGAGAAATACTGGAATTCTAATAACATTTCTTACATTTATCTCTTTCATCTAATTAGTTTATAGAACAAGACAGATATTGAAATCTTATATTCTACACAGTACCTTCTAAGGTACAGTAATGACGTTTTGAAAACTAATACTCTTTCAAAAGTATAATATAAAGGAGAGCTCTCACACTAGGATTTAACTTAGAATAAGTTTCCCTATAGCAATAGAAAGCTTTGCATAAACTACAAAACCTGAGACAAAAAGGAAATACTCAGGAAGCAAGATTTGCTAAAGTATGTCTATGCAGCTTTGCAGTCATAAAAGCAATTGCCTAACAATAGCAGCTGCAGATGTACATCTTAGCCTTTTATAATGTAAACTGTCCATGAAGCATCCTTGTTATTAGGTAAGATTCTGGAGGAACATGCAATAGGAAAAAATAATCTGTACATAGGTTACTGTTTGTGTAACTGCTTTCTGCAAATACTTCCTGCCTGGATGACTGTGTCTTTTGACTTAAGCATCAATCAAAATGCACAGCTGGGTCAGAAGTCTAAAACTGTGTTGCTGCTTTGACATAATAGCAGACTGCACTGAAAGTGCTTGCCACCAACAAGATAACAAGTTGCTGCAAAACTGCCCTGGATTCCTTAGCGGGCAAAGTCCACACGGTCAGTGAGCACAGCACTCTCCTCCCCTTCTGTCAAGCAGACAGACAGCGTGGGCTGAGCAATTGTCCTGAACACTGTTGCAGCCCCCACGGATCTCTACAATGCCTGAATTTATTCTTTCCTTTGTTCTGTATAGATTCAATAAGTTATAAATGATATGGCAGTAACCAGAACATCTGAATGCTAACTCCTTCCGATACTTTGATACAGTCAGTTTCTTCCCATGTCAGGTGTGCTAGCATGGCAATATCAATGTGCTAATACCAGTAAAACTAAGCAGGAGTTTGAAGTTAAATTTTATTAACTTATGGATTTTTGAACCATGTTAAAAAAAGTGTGCTTTTTCACCTTGTTAAATAAAATGGATTTTCAGTAATTCTTCAGTGATGGTTGATTTTTAAAAGTAAAAGGCATTAGGTACCAAAAGCATACAAAACCTTTGTCTTCTTTGAAGCTCTGGAGACCTATGCTGTCTGAAAATCTGAAGGACACATTATCTGTACAAAGAAAGTTTTTATGCCTCTGAGTAAGTCAACACAGTTGATTTACAGTTACTCAGATTGTGCAGCAAACCTCAATAACATTGTTATCATTATTACTACAATCTCATTCTTCTGAATACAATTGCTTGAAACCAGTCTACAACATATCAAAATTCTCCTTTAAAAATTTCTAGGTATATAAGGTACAAGTGAGGTGTTTTCAGTTACCATACTTTCCATTGACTTTTCCGGACATGAAAAATCTCATGGATTTATAGCAGGAAGAGGTAGTTGCTGAGGGGATGGGTATAAATTTTAGTGTATTTATCAGAAAGTACATTAACAGAACCAGGTCCCTAATTCATGAATAAAAGATCCAGGATTTATTTTATTTTCATATGGGAGGGAAGAAGGGAGAAGGAAAGATTACATTTCATACATTTTACGAAATCAGTAGCAAGTTTTTAAAAAGAAAATTTGTTGGTCAAAGCTTTTTCTGAAAATTTAGGTAGACTATGCTATTTTGAATGTTAAAATAATATAAATCCTTACAAACTGAAAAAAAATAAGTAAAATCTACCTGGTAAGCATGACAAACAACATTAATTAATTTCAAAATATATGTCATTTTTTTTCCCCAGAAATGGAAAAAATTATGCAATATGCTAAAAATTTATTTCAGAAATTAACATTACCAAAACAAATACAATAGCTTTATTTCCAGTTTTGAAAACAAGTCATATGGACATTAGGAAAATCATTAGTTACGTTTCATCAATGCAACCGGCTGTTTCTTTTCCTTGTGATACTACTAGTCTAAAGCATTACCCAGCATGATGGTGGGGCAGGATGGTGAACTAAGAGGACTGAAGAACAGGGAAGTAGTCCGCAATGTAGTGTTGAGGGCATGGAAAGAGAAAAGCAGGAAAAAAAAAAATAGAGGGAAATCATATGAGATTTTTATCAGTGGCCAGCAGCGTATTTCAGCTAGAAAATGTCATGTTATTGTGTGTATTGCAGGCACAGGGTGGAAAGCTCTTGAAGAAACTTGTGAAATTTTTGGCAGCATATCATAGCAGAAGCCACTGACTCGTATGCCATGCACTTTAAGTAACAGCAATCATTGCTGTGCTTTATGCTGGTACTGTAGCCTATTCTAGGTAAGACAGCTTTTTACCTTCATGAACTCTCTGTCAGCTCAGTGAAAAGAGTGAAGCTTCTGAAGGAAATGTTTCTGGTTTTTCTTTTTTTTTTTTTAATCTCTCCCACACACACACACCTCCCTCGCCACCCTGTAGCAGTCAGTAATCTGCTGCCACTGCAATTTCACTAGTCACAACCTTGGTGTTCTGGGAACAACAGCAGTTGCCTCTATTTAGGTTCTTTCTAAACATCTGTATCATCTATTAGCTATGCAGAAAAGTTGGTTTTCTAGAAGGAGGTTAAAAGTAACGTGCCATTTTGTGAGGATACTGTGCTTGGAACAAAGTTATTTTTTTAAGCTTTTAAAAAACATATGGCTCTAGAAGGCAAGCACAAGCTAATTATACTCTACTCAAAAAAAAAAAAAAAAAAAGCCCTACCATTTGGTTTGTAAAACCTATTCCCATACTGATCTGCTGAAGTAACCTAAATTTAAAATACAGGCCTACATGGCTTCTTTTCTGATGGAAGTATCAAAGCTTCTACTTTTTTCTTGCTCAGTAAATCTACCAAAGATTAGAACTTCTGGGTTTTCTGTCCCTATTTTATTGGACTTTGACCTAAACTGATTGGAATCTGAAAAATTGTACCATTTGTGTATACCTTGAATAGATAAATGTTGTGTAAATAATTCAGTATGTTTCTATTTTACTACTCCATTACTTTTGTTTCCGAAAAAACAGAGCACAATAAATCATAAAAGTCTTCTCTGGCTGTGACTGGTGCCAGTTATTATAGGATCACAAAATGTCATCAAGGTAAAACATTCTGTGTTATTAAAGGTAGCCTTTTGAGAAGACATTTTAGTATATATGCTTCTTTCTGGAGACAAACCTCCAAAAATGGTACCAAAGGTCTGTGCTACTTTATTCTGTAGAATAACTGAGCATTTCTATCCTTTCTGACTCTCCAGATGACCAATTTTGACTGTCTTCTTTACAAAAGTGTATGATTGTTCCACTTGCCAACAATAATAGTTCAGTGACCTTTTTGAAGTGCTTACATTGTCTGTCATACACCTGCGCTGTGTGGTCATATGCTTTTCTTACCTATCCCTATGCTGGTTATTGGTTTATTCTCCTGTGTGCACATTTGGAGAGTATGGGAATGTTTGAGTCTTTGATAAGGGTGAGGAAGGTCCATCTGCCTCCTTGTTACTGTCTTCAAAACAATAGTAAGTTGCTGCCAGAGGAATGTTGTAAGTTAGGGGTGATGCTGACAGTCCATAAAAGAGAAACACTTCTCCTTCTAACAAAAAACCCGATGTCAATGTGACTCTTGACTAACTCCCCTGGAGAAACAGAAAAAATAAGTTGAAAGCAGGAAGGAAGGGCTTGAGACAAGGGTAGAGACATCAATTGTGATAGACCTTCACAGCACTTTGGAAACACAGCAGAAAAGTTATTCTAGCTGTGGTTAAAGACCTTGTGAGGTTCCCCTACACTGAAGACAAGGGTTTGCATCCAGGCTAGAAAGTTTAGTCTGTGCAAATGAGCCCTTGGGAAGAAGTAGGCAACTCAGAGCTCTGCAGCTGATTTAGTAGTACACGATTGTTGGACAGAGAGTTAGGACTAATCAAAGAGGTCTGAGGTCTGGAAAACAGTTTCATCATACTTTCTGTCTAAACAGAAATCACCAAATTCCAAGTGAAAAAAGTTTATTTCTTCCATTATCTGTGTCAAATTGTTGACTCAATAAAGTTTAACTATCCTTTTCTTGTTTTCGTTTGTTTGTTTGTTTGTTTGTTTTGTCTTGTTTCACTATGTTTTCCATGAGGAGATTTTTTGGGGTTTTATCATATTACAACTGAAATTCTGAAACATTTCCAAAAAGCAAGATAAGAAACCTTTATGAGAAGATATCTCTTCAGCTTTTTCAATTAAATTCTAAAGAAAATTCTAGATAATTCTGTTCAGACAATTCTACAGACTTTAGGTGCTCAAATAACCCTAATAGTAGCATTTTATAAGGACATTCAACGATCTTTTTCTGTGTAGATAACTGATCAGCAAGTTAGTGTCTCAGTGCACAAAATCTGTGTATAAGCAGGAAAGCCATGCATGAGAAATGAGAAAATGAGAAATTTTAATAGGACTTTCTTAGGTTAGTCTTGAAAATGTCCCATGAGAGTCTTTGTTGTCTCCACTCACACAGACTCTCAGAATTGCCTGGGGATTTCAGATTACTCAGATACCTTCAAGGATGTGAATCAAATATGTTTCTATTAATATGAGCATTAAATGATTTTCTACAACCTGTCATTTCTTATATCACTGAATGTCCCCATTATGCCGTAAATGTAGACAGTTTTTAATCCTGTTTTAAAAAAGAAATTGCAGAAATATTTTGAGCATCTGCATTATTTTATTACTGAAATATAATTGTTGCAAGAAGCCAATGCCAATAGCAGCGGTATCTGTTGCTCTGTGCTGGGAAGAGTGTGAGGCTTGTCTGAGGGAGAGTCTGAGGGGTCTTCTAGGTCCATGGCTTCCTTGGGTTGTGTGTGTGTAGTGACAAACTGGCAGCCAACAGGTCTCACAAGACAGGTGGGTGAGAGTTGGGTAGTGCCAGCAGTCCCCATGGCCAGTTCAGACCGTGGGAAGTCACATATAACTGGCCTAGAGGAAACACCAGCAAACAGGGTGTGCAAACAAGGAGGGAGCAGTGGGGCAGTCTTCATGCCAGTTCATGGCGAAGGGCATGCAGGAAGGGCTGTGCACTCTGCCAGTTGTCAGGCTGCTGCCTGCTCTGCTGACCTGTGGGCTTAGGCTGCAGTACCAATGGTCAACTCACCTAACTGGCATCTGTGCCAGTCTACCCAGCAAATGGAGGTCTCCTGAGAGCAAAGGGTAAGCAGTGTTTTGATGTTGTCGGAAGCATGATGGTAGAGACCAAGCAATGGTGTTTGCAGGTAACAGGAATCAGCTACCTACTTAGCCAGGCTAGCCTGGGATGAGTAGAGGTAACCTCCCAGACAGAGCTTCCTATCTGCAGAGCTACTGTCCAGGTGGAGGGCAGCAAAAACTGCACCCTCCAGGGGTGGAAGAGAGTGGAAGACCCACCTATACAAGTTGTGCTCTAGTGGGGTCACTCAAGCCGTGGGTGGAGAACTTGCAGAGGGAAGTAACCAGATTATACTGTACTAGGGAGGGGGAATAAGAAATAGATAATTATTTGAGACTGCAAGAAGTAATAGTAAGGCCCATTGGCACTGACTTCCTAGGACTACCAAACAAAGGTGTCAACAGCAAACAGACAACACCATGGAGGAGAAGGAGACATGGTCTCTGGTGACTCTTGGGAGTAGGATATCACTTCATTCTCCTTCCTCGTATGTACCAGCTAGCAAAAGATATGAAATATTCACAGTTTCAAAATGAATGAGCAAGATTCATAGGGAGAAACTGCACCAGCAGCACATAATAAAAACAGCAAAAGAAAGGGAAGAGTGTTAGTGGTGGGTAACTCTGCTGAGAGGTGCTGAGTCACCCATCTGTCAACCTGACACACAGCCAAGGGAAGTTTGTGGCTTGCCAGGAGATTCAGGATGTCACAGAGAGACTGCCACAACTGGTTCAAAGCACGAAGTACTATCCTCTACTTCTTTTCCACGTGAGCACCAGTGCAAGCAAAACCTGGAACAGATCAAGGAGGACCTCAGAGCCCTGGGGGCCCAAGTGAAATGGACAGGAGTCCAAGTGGTTTGTACTGTCTTGCCAGTCAGGGGTAGGATTGCAGGCAGAATTGATGTATCATGCAGATCAGTACCTGGCTTTGTGGCTGGTGGTGTTTTCTATGACCAAGGGATATTCTTCAACAAATACAGCCTACTGGGGAGAGGTGGTACCCACTTATTTAGAAGAGGCAAGAGAATATTCACTAGCAGATTGGCTTTGTGAATTGTGCTGTAAACTAACAAGTTTGGGGGTAGGGTCCGCAGCTGTTACACCTGTATATCCATCAGCAATGAGATAGATGAGAACACCTACCAGAGTACTGAAGAATTTTCTCCAACCCTTTCCAAACGCAAGAACCCCCTAAGCCCAACTACCTTAACTACATGTATACCAACATGTATAGTTGGTATAGTCTAGGCAACAGACAGGAGGAACTGGAGCTCTGTGCCCAGTCCAAGAGTTATGATGTCATAGGAATCACAGAAATGTGGTGAGATAAGTTATAGGACTGGAAGACCATAATGGATTGCTACAATCTCTTTTGGAAAGACAGGAAAGGAAGCAGAGGATTTGGAGTCGAACTTTATGTGAAAGAGAAATTTAATTGTATAGAGGTAAGCTATGGAGACCATGAAAGATGTATGGCTTTGAATGGAGATTAGAACAATTGTCACCAAAGGCGATTTTATGTTAGGTATCTGTTACCGACCTCCCAGTCAGGATAATGAGGCCAATGAGAACTTTCTTCAGCTGTTCAAGGAAATCTTGGTCCAACAGAACCCAGTCCTCATGACTTACTTCAATTACCTGGACTTTTGTTAGTAAAACAGCACAGCAGTGCATAAGTTGTCCATCAGTTTCCTGGTATGCATTGAGAACTGCTTTCTGCTACAGCTGCTGGACATACTGATTAGGATCAGCACATTGCTGCATTTACAGCTCATAAACTGAGAAGACTTACCTGACAACATAACTAGAAATGGTAGCCCTGGATACCATAACCATAACATTATGGATTTTAAGATCCCCCTGAGCACAGTGAAGACCAGTAGTAGAACAAAGACCCCAGATTTTAGAAGAGCCAACATCAATACAGTCAGAGCCTAGCTGTGTAGGAGTCCAAGGAAAGCAACTATGGAGGGCAAAGGAGCTTTTCTGTGCTGGGGTTCAAAAGCAGCCTCCTGAAAACACAAGAGGTAACTACAAGGGGGTTGGAGGTTCTCTCGTTACAAGGAGCCACATGGAGAAGCCAAGGGGCAATGGGTACGAGTTGCACTGGGAGAGGTTTCATCTCAACATAAGAAAGACATTTTTTACAATAAAAACAATCATTCACTGGAACATCCTCCTTAAGAGATGTGGTACAGTCCCCATTGCTGGAGGTTTTCAAGATGCAGTTGGACAGGGTGCTAGATAATGTCATCCAAGCTCCCTTTCCCATGAAAAGTTGGACCAGAGTATCTTTTGAGGTCCCTTCCAACCGGAGCTGTTCTGTGTTTATATCTACATATGTCCCATCTCTCTATTTTCAAGGGAGAAAAATGTGGTACAGAACATCTGCTGTTTTACAGGATATGTTTAAAAACGTGTAAAAAGAATTATTCTGGCATACAGTTCTCCAGTTTTTATATCTTCAAATGACATATGACTTTACTGTTTAAAACGAGTAAGTAATTCAGGTCTGCTAGACTAGATCTACTTTGGAATTTTATTTAAGTCTGATTTGGATACTTTCTTGGAATCTTAGCATCCAAGAAAGTGAAAATGATCACTGAAAACAAGCATACTTTTTTTATTTAGTCCTCTAATAAGATTGCCTAAGCCTGGGACTCAGTTAAATAGGGCTTTAAAAGAATCAATATGGAAGAATCAGTACAAGAATTAACAGTAGCGGAGCCCCTCCTCATTGGACCGGTGAGATTTTTTAAGAGGTAGAAACTTGTGTGTTTGTCTCAGTGATTAAACTCTTGCAGGATTTTAACATAACAGAATTTAACACTTATTTTTGTATGGGTTCCTTCATCAGCTGAAATAGCTGTGAAGAGAAATAATCAGACTTACCCAGTGTATCCAATAACACTTCCCCCATTTTACAGAGATAAATTCTTCTTTGCTGGGGATTGGGGGTGCTGTGTAATCTGTACTTATATTTGGTACCCATAGCTCACTACTTAGCTAATCTAAACACCTATTCCTGTCTAGTAAGCAGCAGAAATGCCTCTCTAGGCAGATAGTTGGCAATAAAGTTTATCTCCAGAAGCATACATTCCCCACTATTTACTAATGACTCTAATACCTTTATTTCTATTTAAAATACTCTTATTTGAGGTCCACCTATAGATTTCTGAATATATATATGAACCTAATAATTCCACATAGCTGAAACATTTTCAAAAACAGCTGGTAAAAAAATAAATATGCAACAAATAAATAGTGACAGAAAATTGCACTCTGAAATTAAAATGTGATATGTATATGAAACTGCTGCGGGTATTGCTGCATTTAGCATTTTCCTGTAAACATTGTAACCCAGGGAAGTTAATTGGAAATGATGCATATTCACTCCTATAAATATTTAAAGAAAGAAAGATTATGGAAAGGTTTAATTGCTTTTGGAAAACTGCATTTTTATATATATAAACAACAAAAACATATTGCAGCACTTTCAGTGCTAGCAGAACTCTTATATTTAATACTTTCCCAGTAGCTTACTGAGTTTTTGACCATGATGCCTTGTAAGATGCGAGAAATTTTCAGGCACATCTATATCAAAGCAATAATGTAAGATACTCTCCATCTATTTCTTTGTAAGTTCCAATAATTTTTTTATATTCAAACTTAATAATTACGAGTTTAAATCAAAGTACTCAGAAGTTTGAAAATTATCTGAAAGCAGAAAACCAGTACTATCTATCTTGCTGGTGTCGTTTGTTGTGCAGTCTTTACACACAATCCAATTATCACTGTGCCCTTTTCGTATTTAGTTTAACTAGGCTGCCTTGCTTTAAGAATACAACACAATTTCTCACTCCAGGAGGCTATTGCCTATATGCTTTGGGTTAACTTGTTGAATAACCCAGAATTTATGAGTGAATATGGCAACCACCTCTTCAGTCTCATGGGGGAAGCAAGGAGAAAGAATGATGCATCAGCTGAAGCAGCTGAGCAATGTCTTGTGGCAGTTCTGTCACAGGGCTTCTACTGGAGCCTTGACAAATGACTTAAAACTGGGCTTTGCAGCATACATCACAAGTAGTTTGTTCTGCTCAGGAGATGATTTGTAGAAGTGTTTACTAGGGAAAGCCACAAAATGGCTAAAAATATACATAACTTGAAAACTCAGAGCACAGATCTTCAAAGGATGAAACATATATTAAACAGTACTGAGCTTAGACCTTTTGAGGAGAAACCACTACCAACATATGACATATGTATGCCTGCAGTTTGGCTATATGCCTCCCTGTCAGACTTTTGTGCCTTTCCTTTTTTGGAAAGAAAAAATAATTTTTTCCCCCAAAGAACCAGAAATTACATGTAGATTCTCAACATCTATCTGGAGACTATTTCATTGTTTTACAAGGCTGTTAGAGCAGTGGAAGCATCAAAGCAGAATAATTTTTGAAACCTTGGTTCACAGAGTTAAACTGGAAGATGATACTATTCACCAAGATCTTACAGTTATTAGTCACAGTTATGCAGAGTCATATGCTGCTATCTGTGTTTCCTCAAAGTGCAAGTGACTGTAAATAAAGACTACCATTGTCAGGGTTAAATACGCATTCCTGATCGCTAGATTTACAGATGGAAGTATCATGCAAGCTTTCATCCTGAGCAGCATTCAAACATCAACTTCACATCATCTAAAATCCACTAATGATTTGATTCTAATTTGGGTGGAGAGTCTTTAACAGTTGCAAAGACAATAGTACACATATCTAACATCTCAGAACAGCCAACTTAGTACCTCTGAATAGAAAGTTGTGTATTTACTTATAACATTGAAAGCCAGAAAAAAATTTATGATTTTGTGAGGATTTCTCAGTCTAATGCTCTAGTAGAATTAAGACATGCCTGTGTCCCCTTGAGAAGACAGTCACTGTATAATCTCACAATATCTGTGAGTTCAATCTCCCCCCCACCCCAACCCCATCTGTTTTCACAGAGCTCATTTTTATCATTGCTCTGTGTGGGAGAAACATTGATCTCTCATTTCTGTAAGACCAATCCAATTTTAACCTCTCTTTGCATTCAGGTCCTGTTGAAACCAACTGTGCTATAGCTCATGCATGGTAAGCCATCATCTAACTGCATTAGATTGAGTCATCTGTGAGTTGGACACCGTTCTTGATCCTTTGTGATTTGTTATGCACAGTGGCAGCAAGAGAAACGGGAAGGTTGTTTCAGTGTTGTTGCTCATGTTCTAGATAGCAGAGTTTATATTCAGTGTTGCTTCAACTCCATGGGGTTCATCCCACTGCGATGAAACATGCTACTGCTAAACTGATCAAAGCTGTACCTTTCAGTAAATAACAATGTTCCCCTAAGAAATAACAAGATTAAGTTCTCAATTTTGTTTCCTTAAGAAATGACAAAAGTAATGTCTCAAATGCAATAGTGAGATAAATACTTATTATAGAAAATCAGATTTCAAATGAAATGAAAATTGAGGGGAATTAAAAAACATTGTCACCATGGTACTACCTCATCCACATCTAAGTCTTGAAAAGACTGTGTTCTGGTCATGTACTACACCTTAAAAGTAGTTAGGTATCCACTAGATGCTTTATTTTGTTTACCCTCCAACAACCAGTGATGTGCACTCATCTATCAACGTCGTACTGCAAAACAATCATGAGGCTTATCTAATTAATATCAATAACTTTCTTATTGAAAGAATAGTAAATCTGTATGTCATCAGCTTAGCTAAGGTATCTTAATCCACAATTAATTTAATTAACTTTGGCAATTAAGACAAAGTTGGAAATCATATAAGTTGAAATTCTGATGTTGTAAAGATACTCTGCAATCATAATGAACAATTAGTATGAAACAGTGTTTGATTAGGGTGAATAAAATCAATCTATAGTCACAGAACAAAAGTTTAATTGAGGATGAAGGTAGTTATAAGCAGAATAATCAGCATGCAGCTAGATGAGTTTGCCAGCTGTATTCAATATATCCTGTACCAGATACCATGCAATCATGGTAAATGCCCACCAGTTCTCACCTGTGAAATTTTTAATTCTGGGTGTGGATGGAACATTGAAAACAGTGAAGTGAATTCCTAAAAGTGGTCCAGGTGCAGCTTGTTTATTTGGTTTGTACACAATTAAGGCATGAGTGTGAACAAATTATTTCTACACATGGTTGTTCATGTAGCTCACACAGACACATGCTGAAGAAACTGAAAATTAACCTTTTTTAAGTAGACCACGTAATTGAACTATAGAACTTATAATGGAAGGGATTTTGAATATTATGTTATGTCTCAGTGATTAGATATTTCTGTTCTTCCTTTCCAAGGAAAACACAGACCACGTTGCAGTCCTTCTCCCCAACTAAAACCTATCTTCCTTATTACTAGATGCATTTAGAATGAACTTCAATACTCATGAAATCTATTATACAGTGAAATAGTACATTCAGTGGGTGGTAAAGGATAAATGATAAAGGAAAAAAACAAACGTATTACAATAGTGATAGAATGGCGAACACGCGGGCCATACTTAAAATCTAAACATTGCAATCTCAAATATGCTCATTTCATCTGAATTTCTACTACATAAAATAAATATTTTCATAAAAATCCACACAGACGTATTTCCAATTTATGGCTTATGTCACGCTCCTGAAGAACTGATCCTATGATCTTTTTTATTCTTAGTTCAGAGTCTTATAGGCTTAGGCTATAATGAGATTTTTCCATCTCCTTCCCTGCCAAGTATTCTGAAGGCATATTCTAGCCTATAGAAACTATTTAAGCAAGTCCTCTGTCTGAGTCATCATGGTTCTTTTGTATACCTTTTCCCTGCATTAAGAAAGGTGCTTGGATTTTTCTGTCATGCTTCTGAAAA
This sequence comes from Tringa tobata, assembly GCA_033628505.1. Classification (NCBI taxonomy): domain Eukaryota; kingdom Metazoa; phylum Chordata; class Aves; order Charadriiformes; family Scolopacidae; genus Tringa; species Tringa tobata. Next base: position 9,401,541 of record JAHREE010000152.1, on the reverse strand, counting down.
GCACAAACATTGAGCAAATTTATCTACCGTTCTGTTATATACACCAAAGTCTGCAAGTTGTTTCTTTAGAGCTCGTTTCAGTTGAAGCAGTTATATAAAAGCTTGCACTGCTTAGTTCCAGTTGTTGGTATTGGATTCTTCTGAAAAATGGCATTTATATACACATCTACACACAGAAATCCATGTGCAGCTGAAACACCTAGACTCACTATTATCTTCCTGCACCCTGCCAGGACACTGCATTTGTGTAACTGACCTGTAACCTCACACTGTTTTGTTTGTGCTAGATGCATTGCTCTCTTCTGGTCTGATCCATATTCACTTGAAAGCAACTAACTATGCTACACTTCTCACGTTTTTCAAGCGCCATCCGTTGGTAAAGTTATCAGCAAGTTAAAAGCTTTTTACCTTTGTTGGTGTTTGGGGGTTTTGGGGTTGGTTTTTTTTTTGTTTGTTAAATTTGCATATTCTTATTGTTGTTTTCATAATCTTTACTCATTATTGCTCTCTGGAATATTTGGCCTCTTATTCTTCTCCTCAATTTACATGCTACAGCGTACAGTTGAGCAGCTTTTGTTTCCTGTGCAGATAAGATTTTTACTTTGAGGCAGAAGCTTCCACTGTGCCTTTGGCATAATACTGTCAAACAGTAAGAACAAAAGCTTCTGACACAGTGATACACTTGTGAGAGAAAAACTGTTTACCACTGCCAAATTTATATGTCAATATAATTTATATATCTCAATTAAAGTAAATTGTTACCCTTTCTCCAAACGGGACATATGCTGTCTTCTATAGATGCTTGATGACATCTTAAAACTTAGTTATGAAAATAATAAGAGTTGTACAACCATCATTGATCTTGGATTGTGAAAGTCTCCTACTTTCCCCCCTTTTCCTGGAGAGAAAGAATGACACTGCTTTCATACCTGCTCAGCCAAACGCTTCAGCCTGTGAGTCCCCACCAAGAAGGTTCAGCTGGAACAATAAAAAAGTCAGAGACATCTACTTTAGGGTTCTTTTTCTTGGGAAGAGGTAAAGGCCTGATCCAAAGGCCAGTGATATCTAAAATCTTTACTTCAGTCTCATGCTTCACCCCTTTTTTACTTATTTCTACTACTGTTTCAGCTTGCTGCTTAGATTTACCCTTTTCTCACCAACATAGTTCGCCGTCTCCTTTCTTCCACTGTCTTAATTTCTTATTTCCTTCTTTCATCATAGTTTATTGGGCCCTGCCATTTGTTGTAGGATTTTATGGGAGTAAAGGCTGGACTCAGCTGCAGTGTTAAAGTGTTTTAGTTAAAACAGAAAACCTGCAGCTGCCAGCTCCATGCTATTGCCAATAATTTGTGCACTGGACCTTCCCAAAGCCATGTGGCAGGTGTAGAAGAACTGAAACTGAATCCCAATGACATTAACTTTTGTGTAATGCCCTTACCACAGACAACCCTGTTGTACTGTAACTATGCTTTGCTTTCAAGGAAAAAAGACAATTGGGAAAATGTGAATGAATTCAGCCCTTTCTCCTACTATTTTTTTGAGATGTTTCCTGCCTTTTCCTTATTTCTCCACCCTTTCCCTCCCCACAGATCACGTATACATAACTTTTCCTATTGCGGTGCCTTTCTCAAGGAGGAATATATTTACTGGTGACTAGGCTGAGTTTCAGTGGAGAGTTTAGATTGAGTGTAATAAACATTCAGTTGATTAAGCTTGATATGGATAAACCTTAAAAACATTAAAAAAAATAATTTTATGCACAGTCTCCTTTAATCATCGTCATAATCAAACAGTGCCACTCCCTGAAATAACTTTTTCTTTAATTCTTTTTGTTGCTTTCTTTTTTCCATACTGGTTTTGTACGTGCTTCAGAGTTTTTAATCTTCTTAAGCTTTCAAGTGATACCAGAGGAACTCCCATCTTCCTTGTACTGTGCAACAGCTTTGTGTTCACAAACCCAAAAACAGAGCAGTACTCCAAGTTATTATGCTGGGCTGTTTACAAAATAACTAGATTGTACATGTGCTTTAGAGTCTTGACATAATGACTGCTATATTAGTATAATATCAGTATACAAGGCACAAGAACATCTACTGAATAACAATCATTCAGACTGGATTGTCACATGCAATCAAGGTTCACAGATCTTCCTAAACATGAAAAGCAGAGTTTGAGATTATTGTATTTCAGTCCGATATACATTCATCTTGCCATATCAATGTATTACAGTATCATACCATTCTTCCTAAGAATTTACAATGTGACAGTAAGAGCATTTGTAAACCATTTTATAGGGTTTCCTTTGGATTATATCTGTTGCAAGACATTAGTGGTATCCATTTTACTGGTATCTTTCATTTTAAATGACATATGCTAATGACACAGTATTTGTGTATACCATGGTATTTTGATAGACTAAAGGACCTTGAGATTTCAAGGCTCAAAACTTGACAGTTTTTGTAAAGAATAGCTATTAATTTAAATTTATTTTTCAGAGGTAAAGGTGATCAAACCAGATGGCGAAGTCTTTTGCTTACACATCATAAACAAAGACAACCGCCAAAGGGTTGCAGTAAATGGCTCAATATCCAAGTGGCGGCCAATAACGAGTGGTATTCCTCGAGGGTCAGTAGTGGGACCAATGCTATTTAACACCTTTGTTGGTGACATGGACAGTGAGAGAGAGTGCACCTTCAGCAAGTTTGCTGATGACACCAAGCTCGGTGGCGCAGCTGACACACTGGAGGGAAGGGATGCCATCCAGAGGGACCTGGACAGGCTGGAGAGGTGGGCTCGTGCAAATTGCATGAAGTTCAACCAAGCTAAATGCAGGGTCCTGCACCTGGGAAATGGCAACCTCAGGCACAAATACAGGTTGTGCGGAGAATGGCTGGAAAGCAGCCCCGAGGAGAAGGGCTTGGGAGTGCTTATGGATGAGAAGCTCAACATGAGCCGGCAATGCGCGCTGGCAGCCCAAAGAGCCAACCGTGTCCTGGGCTGCATCAAGAGAAGTGTTGCCAGCAGGGCGAGGGAGGTGATTCTACCCCTCTACTCTGCACTTGTGAGACCCCACCTGGAGTACTGTGTCCAACTTTAGAGTCCTCAACACAGAAAGGACATGGACCGTCTGGAACAGGTGCAGCGGAGGGCCACGAGGATGATCAGAGGAATGGAGCACCTCTCCTATGAAGACAGGCTGAGAGAGCTGGGGTTGTTCAGCCTGGAGAAGAGAAGGCTCCGGGGAGACCTTATAACAGGCTACCAATATCTGAAGGGAGCCTACAGGAGAGCCAGAGAGGGACTCTTTGCCAGGAAAAGCAGTGATGGGACAAGGGGCAATGGTTTTAAATTGGAAGAGAAGAGATTTAAATCAGATACTGGAAGGATATTCTTTACTGTGAGCGTGGTGAGACACTGGAACAGGTTGCCCAGGGAAGTTCTGGATGCCCCATCCCTGGAGGTGTTCAAGGCCAGGCTGGATGGGGCTCTGAGCAACCTGCTCTAGTGGGAGGTGTCCCTGCCCATGGCAGGGGGGTTGGAACTCGATGATCTTTAAGGTCCCTTCCAACTCTTACCATTCTATGATTCTATGATTCTATAAATAAGAAAGAAGAAAGCAGCTCTGAAGTACTTGGTACATTTTTAATTACCCCACAAAAATATCTGAAGTTCAGGGTCCTTGCAGATACTGAGAGTAATTAAAATAGCTCTGAATTTTCTTGACCAGTGAAATTTAGAAAGTAAAAGCACCTTTCATCTCACAGTTTACCATTAAACAAAGCCCCAGAATTATAATGACTTTTAAGCTTTATTACTTGCGGCAATAATTCTTATATTTTCAACCCAGAATCAGTAGTAAATCTCAGAAATTATCGAGATGACCTTTAGAAAAGATTAGAGCTTGCTAAAACTTAGATATCATGCAGCTGATGTCAAAGATTAATTATTTGATATTTAGAGTTTTAATTATAAAAATAAGAAAAAAATACTCTTCCTCTATTAGTTCTAATAACACTGTTTCTTTATGATTCTATTCTATATTTTTCTCCCATATCAACCTCCCTGTCTCTGTACACCAAATTACCACCATTTGCATGTCAAGGTAGATGTAATCAGTATATTTTTAGCATGTCACTTGGTTCTATGGCTAAATACAACCTACATCAATATTTATATTTATTTTTGTAGCGGCAAGCATTATCTTAATTACTAAATACTTTTAACACATTCTCTTAAACAGTAAGCTTTCAAAAGAAAAATTGTTTTATTTATTTAGTCCTCATACTTTACTTTTTAAAAACTATTTCTTTTGTATTACTATTTAAATTCTAATATTCTTTTAAAGGGTATCTTAACAAAAATAACAAGTAAAAAGATCAATAAATAGTGAGCAGTGCAATTCTTAAAAGAAGTAGTTATACTCCACAGACATTTAAAGTAATCAATCTTTGGTTTAGTTTTTCAACAAACAGTGGTTTGAGTTCACAGTATTGTAGTACATCACAGTATTCCAGTACTTAAAGGGAGGTTACAAAGAGAATGTAGGCTCACTCTTCACAAGGAGCCACATGGAGAAGACAAGGGGCAACAGGTACAAGTTGCACTGGGAGAGGTTTCACATCAACATAAGAAAGAAATTTTTTACAGTAAGGACAGTCATTCACTGGAAAAACTTCCTTAAGTGAAGTGGTAGAGTCCTCATCGTTGAAGATTTTCAAGATGCGACTGGACAGAGTGCTAGATAACCTCATCCAGAATTCTTTTCCCATAAAATGCTGCATCAGATGATCTTTCAAGGTCCTGTCAAACTTGGGCTATTCTATTATTCTATGGTATGGTATCATGACTTATAATTTAAGCGAAGCAAAGTTTTGTAGGGCTAGACCACAAATACAGGTGAGGACATACGCAACTAATACTATAGGCTATCTGATAACAACTGAATACACAGTTCTGTAGAGAATAAAAACATCCTGCTGTATCACTAGTACATGTTGGATCTTTTACTCTTTTCTCCCACCCACCTTCATACATATATGTCGTTCATCATATTTAGCCTGTAAGTTCTGTTTTTCATTCTCAAAAGCCAGTGCTATTTATTTATGAGAATATTCTTCATCAGTACGGTGTACTGCAAAATCATTATTATAATATTTTCTGAAAATATTCTCTGTAACAATTTTCAGAGAAGGAAAAAGCTGAGCACATTCCTCCTCTTGAAAGCGTCTCTTTCTCCTATCTTTTCAAATGAAATAGTGTCTTCTCATGATTTAAAACATCCTTTTGTCAACAGTTGAGTTTTATTCTCCATCCTCCTATTAACCCATGTGATTATGTGCTTATCATTTGAATTAACCATCATTATTCTTGCTATTCAAATGCTTAGGTATATATGCGTCCATGCCCTTGCATCAGCAAAAGTGTGATTATGCTGTCAGTGTAGCTGCATACTTGTGGCAGAATTTCAGGAAATATCTGCATTTTTCTGGGGAAGTGGATTGCAATGAAATGTCAAGCCTAATAGGATTGGTTTGAACCTAGTACCCTTCCTCCTGTTGTTTGGTAGGTTATGTATCTAAGCACAACATAGCACACTACCACATGAGAGTACTGTGATTATATCCAGCACAGAAATAAGAGGTGGGTCAAAGGAGCACAGAAGTAGCCACTCCAGTTGCAGGGAGATGTGGAGCGTTAGAAAAAGTTTCTGTAAAATGCTGTTGCTTTGATCAACTTTGGTTGTGACAAAAAGAGAAGGAATGGTTGTGAAAAATCATTTGTGCTCTGCTCTTCAATTCAGTCCACCACCATTACCCAAGAGCAGAAAAATCAAATGAAATCTGAAGGCATTGGTCATAGTTCCCAGTAAATAGTAAATATTATATCATGATCAGACTAAAATAAGGATTTATATATCTAACTTCACTTTTTAATCTTTAATTTACATTCCTCTTTCAAATCAAGAGAGAGCAGACTCTACAATAAAATATACTTGAAATATTTCAATCTTTTATTTTAAAATATTCATTTTGAAACAGCATTAAAAATGGATCATTGAAAGAAGTCCTAAAGAATAGCATTCAGTCTTCAGAAAAACAGCATTTCAGTGCGTGAGTACAAGTAAGGAAGATATGCTTTAGAAAAAGACAGAATGTTGTCATAAGGCAGGAAAAAGGAGTTGTGAAGGATTTGTGTTTATGCAGTCACTGGTCACAGACATCCAGAATATGATGAAATTTTGCTGTAGATTCTGCCCCCTCCTGTCCTCTTCCATACTAAGTATGTCACAGCAAAATAGTAGTTCTCTAGACTTTTATAAGGAGTCTAGTATGCATCCATTTGGATTTATAGTCTTAACAGAAGAAAAAGAAATGAAGTGATGCAGGAAATAGTGATGCTTTTCCCCTTTCTTGATTCAGGTCTCTCTTGTTATATTATTGGAAAACATGATGGTGGTTCCCTACAAGAGATTTTCATTTTGGGCATAAGTGCATGTGAATCCAATGTGCTGCATTCTTCTATTCCTATGCTACTCACACTGTGCTTTCTGCAGGCTCTAATTCATAGTTATATACTAGAGTTAACACTGAGTTGGAGTGTTCAGCCAGCAAGCCACAGCTCACAGCTTCAGTTCTAATTATAGCTGGCAGGGCTAAATCATGAGGGATGCTTATCCTGAGTTGCTTAAGCAGTTTTAAGTGCTAAATTGTAGACTCTTTCCTAAACCCACCTGGCCCATGTCACAAAGAGTTTGGAGGAAAAAGGAGAAAAGATGAGAAGGGTACGTGGCATTGGTAGGCAGCAGTCCTCAAATAGGTCCAAGTTGTTGGCAAATGTAAATGCTCTCCTACCCAAGTCACCAGATAAAGACTTCAGAACCCTTTTGCAAGGAGTCTGTGCTACCAGCAGGTTAAAAGAGCTATTGTGTCATACCACAGGTTACACTTTATAGTTAAAGAGGTTGTTATCTTGCTATTTCGGAGTGCTGTTGACCTCAGTGTATGCAGAATCAAGCACTCTACAATTAAGGGGAGAAGAAAAATACAAAAACAGAAGATAAAGAGAATGTATCATTGGTAGCAGAAATTTCTTAAATACTGTGCTTTAAAAATCCTTACCTCAGAAGACTGAAATCTCACATAGAGTGGGTGAGAGCCTCTATCTCCATGTAAGTGTAAGGCTTTACTCTTCCTTTTTCTACCATACAGAAAGCCTGAGACTGGTCTGAAGCAAGGCCTCAGAAAATAAGAACCAAAATGAGGTAATACACATAGGGGTGTGATTATCTATAAATGGTCTGTTCTTGGGGAAGAAAGTTTAACTTTCCTGTAGTTAGTGTCAGAACATCAGTGGCTTCCAGGGATGTAACAGGTCTGACTCGCTAGTCACAAAGGACTAGAGGCTCCTTTTTTTTCTCATTCTCTTCCTTCCTCTCTTCTCACAAGGAATTGAGCATGGCTCTAGCTAACAAATCACTTAATTTAGATTGTAATAAACAAGTTAGCTGCAAAGTTTTCTCTTCAGTGCATGCATAGTTTAATGTTCTATTAGAACTCTTGATTAATGGATGTTTCAATTCCTGAGTTCTGGCAATGTGTTAATGAATATAATAACAAACTAATGTGAACTGAAGAGAAAGGAAAAATAATCAAGTCTCTGAAATGAGGAAATAGAAATAAGCTGCTTTTCCCTGAATAATGTATTTGCACAAGTTGCAGTCTGAGTATACACGTAAATGATTAAAATCTAATAAGCAATGATACAAGACTTTGATTTTCATCATAAAACTTTACACTGAATGCAGGCTAATTAAGAGTAGCAGCATAAATGATTTGTGTGCAATTAACTGCCTACATAGAAAGCCTCCTCTCTTTAGTTGTGTAAGGTGCGCTGCATTTCTGTGTGCAGCAATAAGATGACATAAACTGGTGTAATTGTTTGGTTGACACTGCAAACTACTGTAAAATTGCCACTTCACAACTGGGTGGCTGGAGAAGTAGTAGCTTGAGACTGGTATGATGGATAAAATATGTAGCAGAGGCACAAGTATCCTCCTCTGCTGAAAGTGAGACTACTCCTTTCATCTGTATCCCTCTTGATCCAGTTTCTTTTCCTTGTTTGTGGTTGCAGGAACTCTGTTCAACTTTCAAATCCCATTGAACTTGAATGGTTGCACTATTTTTAGCCATGATCTAGGACTTGGCTTGTCCTGAAGAAAACATACATTACACTCCTACACTCTCATACACCCCTCAGCTTTATGAGAAAGAACTTGTTCACACCATCTAGTCAGTAAAATGGTTCAGTTACTGGTTTTGGCTTGTTGGGGTTTTTTTTTGTGGGTTTTGGTTTTGGTTTTGTTTTGTTTTTCTTGAGACAAATGGGTCTATGTATTTTATTTGCTAATAGTATGAATATGATTCTATCACTAACAACCTCTGAGTTATCCACTTCGTTCTAAAATAAAAGATGCCACATGTTTGTACTACAGTAAATGAAAGGGAAAATATGTATTCTGGGAATACCTGAATTTTTCTTTTTTTTTAATCACAGGTGTAAAAAGTCTGATAGCAGGCTAGGGAATGTTCACATGTGATGATTTCCAGACTATTAGACTACTCATAAATGAATCCTGGTTCTATGTGTGTAGAGATTAAATTGAAAATTCTGAACTATTACACCAGTCTGTGTTGCTGAAGACAGTAGATAAGGAGTGCAGGTTCATATCTTATTTGCAAGTCAGCAAACACATGACTCATGAGGTGAGGAGTGCCTGACCTCATTATCATCTGCCACATCCATTTCTTTCTTTCCTACCAGCAGTAATGAAAGAGGAAAAGAGGAGCATGTTTGCCTTTTGTTGAAGAATCATCTGGTTACACACTAAAGTTTACCTTGTTTTAAAGCCCAGTTTCTGTCCCTGCCTTCACACTGTCATAGAAATTAACATGAAAGACAAAGCTCTGAGTGAGTCTTAAAATATTTTTCATTTGTTCTTCTGTCCCTAGAGCCTCTGTATCTGTTTCCACAATGCTCTGCCAGGTGGTTTTAGATCAGAAGAAAACATAAAATTGTACTACGGAAGTGAAATATTGCTGTATTACAGGCTATCATTGTTTCAAGGTAGACCAAGATTTTATTGTAATGCATTCATGTGGTGGTACTGTTTATTTTTCCTCCTTTCTCCAATGTTATTGCCCAGAAATTCATAGAATTTTGGTCCTCTTTGTGTAGTTACCTTTTTTTTTCTCTATTGTTTTCTGATTCCCCATCTGTTCCCTGCATTTTTTTCCCAAATAACTCCTGCTCACTTGTAACTTGTGAATAATTGAAAAAGCTTGTCTCTGAATGTTTTAAGAGTTATTTTACACCAGAGACTCCCTGTTATTCAACAGTTTTGTTCACATACACATTCCTGTGTAACGAAGTTACATTTGACTTTGGAAACTAACAAAATAATCTAATCTAATCTAAAGAATGTAAACATAACATAAATAAATGAACATGTGAAAATTATATTTTATGTGATAACAATAGCAACAATAATAATATAATAATAATGTAATATACTCCTTTTGATATACACCTGTATCTTTCATCAGTGATGTTATCTTGCAGGCTTCGGACAATCTGAAACATTGAAGTACGGAGTATTGAAGGCAGGAAAGTTGTAAGTCACTGAAAAAGTAAGTCACAACAGAAAAAATAAACTGTTTCTTGTTTGTCTAAATTAGAAGATTTAGTTAATCAGCAAATAAAAATGGGTCATAATTGCTTGCAGTTACCAACCCATTTAAGAAGGAATCTAGATCCACAATTATGCAAATGTCCCTAATTAAAACACCACGACTGTGAATAAATAAATCATCATTAATTTTATGCATATGGCAATTATGCTACAACCTTATCTAAAACCATTGATGCAGACGAGTGATAACACTAGCACTGTTTACTGTAAGAAAATAAGATTTGGTATTTAACAGTAAAAATAACAATAAGAGCAGTAAATGAGAGGAAAGTTAAATTGAATTAATACCATCTGCAAGTTCTGACTAAGTCATAAATCAAAAAAGCAAACTACATTGTAGTGTGGTTCATGCTCTGTGATAACAAAACTATCCAACTAGTGCTGTGTAGAAATAAGCCTCTACAGGGCTTCCTGTCATGAACATATAGGCAAGAAGCCTTTGTGGATGTTTTTGTGAAAAACTGCTACACTGCACTGAAATGCAGGCCCCCTGGATGGCCAAACTGGATCTTTGGCTGTTTGTGTTAGCAGTGAGGTCTTTTCTAGGCAATTATATTACTGAGGAGAGCAACTGGGACTGGAACATATGCTTCAACAGTACTCCCATCTGGTCAGGTGCAGCCCAGCCTTCCTAAGCAGGTTCTCCAGTTTTGGTAAGTCACTCCACCTACTTACTCCTGTTGGTAATGGCAATTTGGGTGATAGAAATCAGACATCTGGAACAAGGAGAGACCTTCTTTCTTCTGTTGGTTTTTGTGGGGTTCTTTTGGTTTGTTTGGGGTTTTTTTGTTTTTGTTTTTGTTTTTGTTTTTGTTTTTTGTTTTTTTTTTTTAAGAAGAATTTATAATGGATTAATAGATTATAGCTTTATATTTCAAAGCATGTACACACATTTGGGTTAGAGTAGACAGATTTGAACTGTTTTATATCAGCAAAATTAATCTTTTTTAAGACTGGGATTTTTCTCCTTCTATGGGATTTCTTAAAAATGTTTTTAAAAGAAAACTCATTTTAAAGGCATCAAGAAATTTTAGTAATTATTCTTTTCCCTTTTGGACAATAGAATAGAAGAACATTAGAAAAGACACACAAGCTCTGAGAACAGCATAAGGAATATTTCTTTAACTGAAAAAAAAAATACCTATATTTTGAACTGTTTTTCTAGTCTGGTCTCCATGTAATGCCATGATAACTAATGACTGGTAGTTGTAATTATCATCAATGAAATTATTCATTCTTTCCTGCTCATAAGAGAAGGATAACATTAAAGCTTTTTTTGTTGCTGTTGTTGTTGTTGATGAGGCTATTTCCCCAGGAGAAATTTCTTATATTTTATATGTAATGTTAGACTACAAATTTGGGATGTGATATGTTAGGCAAAAAATCCGAAATTTCTTATATCTCCTGCTGTAAATTCTTTTGAAGGGAGTTTAAGGGTGAAAGGGTGAATGAAATGTGGTATAGGAATTATGGCCTGAAGTCATCCATAAGAGAAAGAAGGATAATGTAGTTACCAAGCATGTTTTAGGTTTTGATTATTTTCAGACTCTGTGTTGCTTTCACTGAATGTTGCATATGGAGTCTTTTAGGCGAGGATAAGGGTCTCTATTTTCAAAACCTCCAAAACGAATTATTAAGTACTTAAGTCCATGTAAAATGGACTTCTTAGATTTTAGTGTTCCATAAATGTTTTGTCTTTGTTTGACTCTTTCCTTGTTCATTCTAAAACTCCTTAAATGCTCTTCTGCTAGTGTCAACAAAGTAAGACATCCACCACTTTGCTCAGAATGATGGGTCTTCTTGTCGGTTCCTAAGTGTTTTTTAGCTGTTCTCTAGATGTCAAAACAACTCTTCCAGACAAATGCCATACAAAAGGATTAAGAAGAAAAAGAATTTACCCAATAATGAAAGATGACTTGTGTTTAATTCAACACAGCCTTAACATACATGATAATGAGACAGTTTGATCATGTGCAGAAAAAGAAGGGAAGAACACAGCGCAGGTTAAATAAGAACTAAGCCCACATGAAAAGGGAAACAAAGGTCAATGATTTAGTGAACTAGATTACAAAAAATCTACAACTGGTAAGTTATCATTGAAGACACTACAGGATGAAACCTACCTCAAAGCACAGCTCAGATAAACCAGAGACCTGGAGCATTTCTGCCCAGTTTTAACTGATGGGACCAGTAAGACCAATTGTTCTCGGTGTACCCAGCCCCCCAAGGTGGAAGACAGGGAAAGGGAGCAGAATGAATCCACCAAACTGCTACACAACTTAGACACAAATAAGACTATGAGACTGGATGGGATCTACACAATATACTGTGGGAGTTGGCAAAGTGTTCACCAAGCCATTTTTCATCATCTATCAACAGTTTTGTCTAACTGGGGAGGTCCCAGTTGACTGGGAGATGGCAAACATTTTCTACCTCAACTTCAGCAAGACTTTTCTCACTGTCTCCCATAACATCCTCATAGGTAAGCTTAGGAAGTGTGGGTAGGATAAGTGGACAGTGAGGTGGATGGAGAAGTGGCTGAATGGCAGAGCTTGAAATGTTGTTATCAGTGGTACAGAGTCCATTAGAGGCCTGTAGTTAGTGGTATTCCCCAGGGGTCAGTACTGCGTCCATTCTTGTTCAATATATTCATCAGTGACCTGGATGAGGGAATAGAGTTTACCCTCAGCAAGTTTGCTGATGACGCAAAACTAGGAGGAGTGACTGACACACCAGAAGGCTGTGAGACCTGGACAGGCTGGAGAGCTGGGTGGAGGGGAACCTAGTGAAATTCAACAAGGGCAAATGTAGGGTCCTACACCTAGGGAGGAATAATCCTGCACACTGGTACAGGTTAGGGGCTGACCTGCTGGAAAGCAGTTCTGCAGAGATGGAGCTTGCAGTCCTGGTGGACAACAAGTTGACCATGAGGCAGCGATATGCCCAGATGGCCAAGAGGGCCAATGTTGTCCTGGGCTGCACTGAAAAGTGTGTAACCAGCAGACCGAGGGAAGACATCCTACTCTGCCCTGGTGAGGTGATATCTGGAGTACTGAGTCCAGTTCCAAGCTGTCAAGTTCAGGAAAGACAAGGAACTACTGGAAAGAGTCCAGTGGAGACATATGAAGATGATCAAGGGAATGCAGCACCTCTCTTATGAGAAAAGGTTGAGACACCTGGGTCTGCTTGGCCTCGAGAAGAGAAGACTGAGAGAGGATCTTATCAATGCTTATAAATATCTAAAGAGCAGGTGTCAATAGGATGGGGTGAGGCTCTTCTCAGTGGTGCTTGGTGACAGGACAAGGGGCAACAGACATAATCTGGAAAACAGAAAGTTCTGTCTGAACATGAGGGAATTGTTCTTTATCTGAAGGGTGACAGAGCACTGGAACAGGCTGCCCAAAAAGGCTGTGGAGTCTCCTTCTGCAGAGATCTTCAAAATGTGCCTGCATGTGTTCCTGGCCAGACTGCTCTGGGTGACCCTACTTTGGACTAGATGACCACTAAAGCTCCCTTCCGACCCCTACAATTCTGCGATTCTGTGATTTTCTTTTCATATGGGAGGGAAGAAGGGTGAAGGAATGTTTCATACATCTCAAGAGATCAGTAGGAAGTTTTGAAAAAGAAAATTTGTTGGTCAAAGCTTTTTGTGAAAATTTAGGTTGACTACGGTATTTTGAATTTTAAAATAATGACTGAAAAAAAAAGTAATATCTACTCGGTAAACATGCCAACCAGCACCAATTAATTTCAAAATATTTCTGTCAAACTTTTGTTTTCCAGAAATGGAAAAACATATACAATATACTAAAAATTTAATTCAGATATTAACATTAACAAAACAAGTACATAGCTTTATTTTCAGTTTTGAAAACAAGTCACATGAACATTAGGAAAATCATTAGTTACATTTCATCAATGCAACCAGCTGCTTCTTTTCCTTGTGATACTACTATTCTAAAGCATTACCCAGCATGATGGTGGGGCAGGATGGTGAACTAAGAGGACTGAAGAACAGGGAACTTATCTATATGGTAGTACTGAGGTTATGGAAAGGGAAATGAAGCCAAGAAAAAGAGGGAAGTCTGATAAACCTGAGCATCCATTTGTCAACAGCATGAAGCATTCCTTGCTTGTCAGTTTCATCATGAGTTGGTAGCAGCCCCTTGACATTGGGTAGTGCATGGCAGCTGCCCTTATGTATGGCATCACACCATACACTTGATCACAGGGACTGTGCACAAGTAAAGGGCAGCCGGTGGGCTCATTTTTGCTGGAGCAGACAGCGCATTGTTCTAACTAAATGAACTAATTACCATAAATAAATCACATTGCATTCTTATAGGAAAGCTTATCAGGCAGTACTATTATAGCATTTCTATTTGGGCTTGAGAACCTTATCTTCCCAGACCATGCTCATGAAAAATTATGTACCTTTTTGGGTGGAAAAAACTCATTCCAAGGTTCAAATGAAAATTAGATTCACAAGAGTAATACCAATATTGTGGTACTATTGAATATGGAATGTGATTTTATTATTTCATGACTCCTGATAAGGACCATAAAGGAAAGCACGTAAGGCAAAAATCTCCATAATTCTACTTCAATACACAGTACTTTTAAATAAAATATAGTTCCTGAAAGATGTCTGCACATTATCAGCGATTAGGCCCGGAAGCAATTTTTCTATACACAATCCAGAAGACTTAAAATGAAAGTACTGTTTTAAAGAAAAGCATGAACATTATTATTCATTAAGGATCCATCTATTGCTCAGTAAAACATTAGCCTGTTATAAAAATAATGCATCCCAGGGTTCACACTCTGCTTAATCTTATTAATGCTTTAATAGTATATTTATGATAATATATTTTTTTTTTCTGGGCTAATTTCGGTGTAGATAATAAAAAAAAACCCTAATGATGATCTATACATGATCCATAAAAAGCACAAAACTGTTGTTTTGAGAGGTTCACGTTTTCCTTACTATTGATACATTTACCTAATGTTCTGCCTCTGCAAATGGACACATTAAGAAGTAAGGAAGAGTATAGTACAGTACTGCAAATTTAGCTCATTGCTTGATGACTATAGTATACATTATGTTTAATTTATTTTTTTAGAAATAGTGGAATTAGTATTAATTTACACAGAACTGTCCAACTCTCTAGGATTTGCTGTCTAGTTATCAATCTATAGAATGCAACCTTTTATCACACAGTATCCTTTGTAATAAAAACGTTGCAGTAAAAGGAATTGTCCTCTTCATCATAAAATATGCAGTGCATTCCAGTTAAACAACTTGGAATTTAGAGAAGCCAGATGCTCAGTCCCTATAAGTCAGCCTAGCTTTACTTTAGATGGAGATATAGTAGTTTGTTTTGACCCAGGAACTTGTTAGCCACATGTCAAAATGAGCCATAAGGACTTGATTACAGAAATATTGCCATTTAAATTCTGCTAGTGGAGTTAATTTACAATTTCTATCCTCCATGTTCAAACCAAAACAAAGGTGGACATGGTCACTACAGTGCTTTTGTAGCACTTCTGAAACTTATAAAATTTTTACCAATGTAATGTTGTTGGAAATATCTTAGTGCAGATAAGACCTAACCTCCTATTCCTCTAAAACTTTGCAATCTCAAAATAGGTGGCTGGCTTATGAATTGCCCAATTTGCCTACTGTGTGCATAATAACCGTGTTCTCGCAATTACTGTTCATTACGCCTAATGTAAAGCAATTCCAAGGGGATGTCCTCATGATGAAGGATTGTCATACCTGTTGGCAGAGTAAATCCAAGGACAAAACATTGTGTTGTGTATTTGGACCCAGTATTCAAGATGCAGAATAAAGATATGACTGAGAACAAGGAACAACCTCATTTTTGTTTGACTTGAGACGAATAATGAGGTCATCCCTATTTTTTAAGCTTCATTCAGGGGCTATGAAAAGTAAGGGAAAAGCATTTAGAAGTACAGATTTTTCCGTGGTACTTAGTAAAATTTTTTGGTCTCTAAATAAAAAGGATGAATAGTAATAAAAAGTGAAATGTTAATGATATTGATCAATTCATGTTTTGAAGAAAGTTTAGGTATGCCTAGTTATCAAGAGAAATTAATGAGAGATGTATGACTAAGCATATTTTTAATTAAGCTTTCTCAGATGAAGGCTGACAATATTGAAAAAGCTTTGAAGACAGAAACATAGAGAAAAGTTTGGAAAACTCTCTTACAATTGACCTAATTGATTTTCACTACATAGATGAGACTGGATTTCAAAGGAAAAAGATGTGACTGATATTGATAATAACAGAATTTTTCTCAATCCAGCAAGGGAATTAAATTTATGCAAGAAAGGACAACATATAACATTTATAAGTAAAGCAGGAAAGGCTGAAAAGGAGTATGAATGACAACAAGAAGGGCTTATTCAAGTACTTCAGCGGCAAACATATGTGCTTGCAGCAGGGGCCCTGGTGACAAAAGACACATAAAATGCTGAGGTGTTCAATGTCACCTTCTCCTCAGTCCTTATTACTAAGACTGACCTTTAGCAATCCTAACGCAGCTTAGAGCTGGTGGAAAGTGTGGAGCAAAGATTTACTTTTGGTTTAGGAGGATGAGGTCAGGGGCATTTAAACAAACCGGAGATACACAAGTCTGTGGGCCCTGGTGGGATGCGCCCACAGGTGTTGAGGGAGCTGGTCCATATTATTGTGAGGCCACTCAATTTTCTTCAAAAGGTCATGGTGGTTGGAGGAGGTCTTTAAGGATTGGAAAAGAGCAAATGTCACTGCTAGCTTCAAGAAGGGCAAGAAAGAGAATCTGAAGAACTACAGGCCAATAAACCTTACCTTGGTTGTTGGAAGATGATGGAGCAAGTCATCCTAGAAACCATTTTTAAACATATTAAGGATAAGTTGGTGATCAGGAATAGTCAGCATGGATTTACAATGGAGAAATTGTGCTTGACCAATGTGATAGACTTTTGCAATGAGATGACCAACCTGATGGATGAGGCAAGAGTAGTGGATGTTCTTTATCTTGACTTTAGCAAGGCTTTTAATGCTTTCTCCCACAAGATCCTCATCAAGAAACTGATCCAGTATAGGTTAGGTAAATGAACAATGAGGTAGATTTTAAACTCTGAGCTGATAGGCTCAAAGCGCTGTGACCAGGAGCATGAAATCTAGCTAGAGGTGAGTAATAGTGATATGCCTCAGGGCGGATACTGCAAAATACCCCCCCAAAACCACAGGAAGTCTTTTCATTTGAATGCTTGTAGTAACACTATAGCAGTTCCACTTCTTCTTAAGTACTGTGGTTTAAACCAAGACAAGGCCTTTTTGTTATCAAGAAACTGTTTTTTGATAACATCTTGTTATAAAGAAGAAATCACATTGGTTAAGCCATAATTTTGTTTAAATGTTTTCTATGGTGAGAAAGTTAAATCATTCTCATGCAAGAGCTGTAATACTGCACGAGTACTAAAAGAAAAGTATTTTGTCTGAATACGTTTTCTCTGGATATGAGCTAAGTGGTCTACAAATCTTTTCCTCACAGGTGAGACCTTTTCCATCTATGCATCCATTATTGATCAAACAGTATGTAGTAACTGTGGTGGCTTTGTCTAGAGCACATATAAAATGTTTCTTAAGAAACTTCTCACTTTATTTCTTTACCCTTTACTCAGACTTGTGCTATTGCTTCAATACCTATACAAAATATATTTGATTATAGCCAAATCAGTCAATTGGTAGTTAGTCATATTTTTATATATTATTCTTATTTCATCCCCTTCTTTTTAAAAGTTGACAAACCACAACTCAAAATGTTTCTACATCTTCATACATACTGACTCTCTAAGAGGGTGAGGAAAAGAAGTTAAGGTGCAAAATTATTTGAGATAAAGATACATACAGAACGTGTAATCGTCTGATAATATAGAATCTTACTAATTATTTCTAAATCAGGAGACTTAAACATTCTTTTCAGATCTTTCTTTTATACCATAAAACCTTACTAGAACCTCCTGCTGGAATAAGAGATTAAGTAAAAACTGCACTTTTCATGCATGTGAGTCCATCTTTAAATTGTATTATAAAATAGCAAATGGGTGACTGGTTTGGAGGTCAGAAAGTAATCAGATTTACAATGTTAATTAAATATCTAGCATGTTGCCATGAAAACAATCTTGTATGACTATCATCCAGAGGCTTGTGAAAGATGTACACAGCTGAATCTGATATTTTCCTTTAATGTGCTCTGAACGGGAGAACGCTGTTCTACACAGCAATATTAGATGGAGGGAGTTTAATTAACTCTAGTGATCTGCCCAAAAGTCAATGTGTGTGGAAATGGAATTAAAGGAATTCCTAGGTTATTTTCTCTGTTCATAATCAATTAATACATAGAGGTAAATACTAGATATAACTCATCTGAGAACAAATAAATTACATATAGGTAACATACACCTCTATTTGACATTGATTAATTTCACAGACGTAATTGCTCATTTGACTGTGAATTGCAAACAAAATTGAAAAATCTGTAAAATACAAGACAATATGTGATATGCCATTTTTGTTTTGTTTCTGGTTATATTTGTTTCCCAAAAAAATGCAATATTTTAAAGCATCTGGTGGCTTTTCTGATAATCTAAGCAGTAACTAATAAACATGAGGTGGGTTTTCCTACACTGTTTTTATTTACAGATCTGAAAGAGTATATCTGCATTGTCAGTTAAATGAGACAGCTGTTTTGTCATGCTTATTCTTTATCATTAAAGAGAAAGAGAAAGTATCTTAGGGATGTTAAATGATGACTGAGACCTCAGAGAAGACCACAGTTCTCATTTGGCTATGTCAGGAAAGTGAGTGGAGTCTTATAGACATTTTTCTCTGCAGCAATATCAGGAGGTAGCCAAAAACATTTGCTTTTCTTTACTCCACACACCTAATATTTTATTTATTTTTGTGCTTGTTTTTTTCTTTCTCTTTTTGATTTCAGTTCACAAAAATGTAATGATCCCCTAGATTTTTCCTTTTTGCCCTTTCTGTTGATTTGAAATTTGCCAATGAAAAATGGGCAACAAATATTTTAGGGTATGATTTACCATCTATGAATGCTTCTCTTCTTCTTTTATCAAATAAAGTAGAAATAGATACAGTTGAATTAAAGCTTCCTCAAAAGTTATTCTGATTATTTTTGAAAAATGTCCAAAGGAAATTTAGAAATGTCCTATGTTCCAATTTGTTCTTGTCAAAAGTGCAGGTAAAAGATGCTTGGGTTCTTTATGCCTAAGAACCCAAGAATTTCAGAAAGAAATACTGCTAGAAAGGAAAGTACAACTTCTTCACACTTGCAGAAAATGAGAAGATCCATAGATCTTCCTAATACAGAGCCAGGGTGAGGATATTGGGTGGAGCCAGAATCCTGGCTTTGGGGTATAGCATTGAGCATATCTGCCCATCAGCATAGGCTTCCATTCTGTCATGGACACTGTGCATGACTCTGGGAAAATAGCTATTTCTTCTTCCAAATTCTGAGGATATGTGTGAGTCCCCAGTACCTGTAGACTTCCAGAACGAGCTGTGACAAATTCATATCTGTGAACTTTTTTCCCTCTGTCTATATCAGGCTCTTTTGTTGGAGTGGAGAGTTTCACAGCCATAAAAACTGTAACTGAAAGGTGTTACCATCTGACCAGAAAAATCATAAATATTTAGTATCATGTCACAATAGAATAAAACTTTTATATGCTGCTAATCCATTCACCTTTACCAGGGAAAGTATAAATAATTTTATTCCCTACGCTGAGATTATCACTCTCAACTATTATGTTGGCTACTTCAATAACAAATGGAGAAATAATACTTCCCCCAGGAGAAAGTTAGATGTTTCAGGGTTTTACAGTAGAAAGATCTATCTTTCTGCCAACACTGCAAAAACCTAATATCTTTAAATTGGACCATAACTCAAAGCGGACCATGAAAAGAGGCTGCACAACCTCAGCTAAATAACTAACAGTATAATTTTCTATTTAGTTCTGTAATATTTCTAATATTTCATTGTTGGTTTTAGTGTACCCTGCACTACTTCTATGGAATGCCATGATATCTGTGAAAAAAACAAACAGTAACATCCAAAGGACAAAAAAGTTTTTACAGATGTCTAACTAATTCAGTTCATGCTTTCACATCCATTGCCAATAGCCTGTTTTTTTCAGGAAAAGGAAACTAAATAGAATACAATAAAATTAAATATCGAATGTATTTATTGGAGAGGGGCAGTGCATATTAGAAAGCTTAAAGTCAAACATTTAAGAATAAGATTTCAGTTGTGATTACAAGAAAATTTATTCTTAAAGAAGTCTTCTGGAAAGGCCGAAAAGCATGTTTGCTGTACTTCTACTTTTGGAAGTTGTCTCTGATGTTGGTATCCAGTATCAAAGGCATGTTATGAAAAACAGCATGTCTAGAATCATGGCTAGTAGGCTCAGAAGGACAAGACATGCTGTTATCATACTCTGCCTCCAGTCTAGCTTCCTCTGTTTTTCCATTTTGTTAAAAAGTCAGCTTAACTAAGAGCTCAAATATAGGTCTGTCCTCTACATCCTTGCCCTTCGCAAGACCAGTGAACAAGGACATTGAAACTGAAATTCTCTGACAGTATGTACTTACCAGGAGGTGTATTCAAGCACATTCTGTCTTTCAGCATAGTGCAAGGCAGTTAGGTGGAGAATGAGTGAAAAGCTTTATGGTCCTTTTTATTTTCTCCTTGTGTCTTTGTGAGATATATTACTTCAGCTTTGAGAAAATGAGAGATAAGTCTTTCTACAGTGTGATTTCTCACTAAAAAAAACTTTAAAAATAAATGACCTAAAAAATGAACAACAAAAGAAAGTTACTATTTGTTCTTACTTTGAAATTTGAGTGTTTAAACCCTGGTGACCATGTTAATCTGTACACGTCTAGCACTTAGATAGACACTGCATCTGTTCAGAAAGTTCTCCGATATCAAAGGTGGAAATTTATTTAGAGATGTACTTTTGCACTTAATTCTTGATAATTGGACTTGGAAATCTAAATGTTTCTGGTTTGAGTTAAATGACCTGAAAATGTTACTAGAAGGCTGAAGGTTAAAGCATAAATGTTCAGAAATCACACAATTTGCTAAGGGACTATTTAAGAGTAATATATTAGAGGCACAGATGGTCCGTACACCTCTGAGCAAAAAAAAAGGAGAACCATCATGCAGAGTTAATTAGAGATAAACCAGCTTCCCTTTAAATAGGTGAGCTTTGGCCATGCCAAGTGTAATGAAAATATGGCACACTATAAATGAAACAACTGGCAAGTCATCAGATAAGATACAGTTACTTAGAAATTCTGAGGCATGCTGTAATTATGATTTGATAGGTGACCGCAGGCTTCACATGTACTGAGAAGAGGAAAAGGAAATCAAACAAAATAATGAATGATATGCTATAGAACACTAGTTCCATCCTGCTTTATGAACAAAATGAAATATAGTAGCCCACTGTGCTTTCCCTTATTTGCCCTCAAGGTTAAGATCAAATACTTCCTAAGCTGTTTTCTTTGCATAATGTTTGAGATTAGCCCTTCAACAGACTTCACTAAGTCACTGTTCAGATCAGTTTTCCTTGGACTTGCAGACATAATTACTCTCTACAAATAGAAACTGTTTCTCAAATCATTCTTCAATACAATTCACAATCAATTCAAATTTCAAAAGAACCTGAAGTCATTGGACTTTTGCATCCCACTGTTGCAGATTTACCTTGTTGGAGTACTTTACTCAACAGGTCTCTATGGCAGAACTCCTGTATTTAGATGCTTAATATACTCCATAAGTCATAATGTTTAATTCTGTAAAACAGTGGCTTCTTTGTTACAATATATTAAATTAAAAATCTAAGTACTTTACAGCCTAATCATGATTAATCAAGTGACTTTCAAAGTGAATGTATCACCTGAGGCTGCTCTAAATGTTTTCTGTCAAAAAGATCTTCCAGGCTGTGTAGTTTATTAACTCTAAAATTGGTATAATTCTAGAGTACAATCTTGCGATTTGGAGATATATGCACCTCTTAGAACTATATAAATACACAAAGAGGTCTATATCAGAATTCTCTTTACTAAATGTCTCAAAGTGAAACTTGGAAAGTGAACTACATGAGCACCCATGGTTACAAGCAGTTTTTTTTCTGGTTTGGCGTTTTTGTTTTGGATTGGGGTTTTGTTGCTGTTGTTGTTGTGGTTGTTTTTTGTTTTGTTTTGTTCTTCCTGCAGCAATTGAGTTTTCTCATATTACAAGACTGATGGTCCAAAAAAGAGGCATGTAAGTGATAAGATTTACTTGATAAACAGCTGTCTTCTGTTTGCCCACACAGTTGTTGTCTGTGACATCAGTTTCTAACTATCACTTTTATTATGATTACTTCGGTGAGTAGCTAAGCTTCTGAGATACAGCTTTCAAATTCTGATATAAAGCTAGACAAAGAGCTTATTATGTGGAAGGAAAAGCAAGTCCCTTGCTTCACTAACCGGATTATTATGCCATAACACAAACTTGGGTAGATTGGATGTGTGTGTGTGTATATATATATGTGTGTGTATATATGCATATATATATATAAAATGAATGTTTATAGGCAAAGAAAAGGCTTTAAACTGAAGCCTGTATTGATACAGCATAAGGTCAGAAGTAATTATTATTCTAATGGAACTGGTAGACCCTGAATACTCGCAAGTAGTTTACTAAACTCATGAAATATCATGTCTTCTTTCCATCAAGGCAAGTACAGCTTAGGCATCTGGCTGTTGTATCCTTTGATGAACACTTTTGGCCCTGCTGTCAGTTGTCTGCTGTCATTGACAGTAGTTGTTTCTTAAATGTTACGTAGCTTCCCTCCTTTCCCCATACCCCCCCCCCCCTCCCCGCCCCAGCCCCTTTTCCCTTCTGTCACTGTGAGTTCACAAAGAAACTCTCTGGATGGAACAAATATGGTGGAGGTCTTCATATAGAAGGGCAACGAAATGATGATTCCTTATCCTCCCTCTTCTCTCTCATGTTGTGTCTTTGGTATGAAAAATTTGCTTTGTGCTTCATATAAAAGATGTAAAAAACTGGAACACTTTAGAATACATTGCAACAGATTAGCTTCCGAGTGTTGTGAACCTTTTTCTTCCTATTGTTCATCTGTAGAGCTTTATGGTGGGATTTGGGGATGCTTTTGCATGATATTGACCTGTAAGTCTATCTTTGCCACAAGAAAATCTGTGGTTTGCTAGTCATTGATTGAGACAGATGAGGGCTTTCTGTGAAAGTTTCAGTAGCGGTGGAGCTATTTAAGCTATTTAAGCTGTAAGTTCTTTTCTGTAAAACTGTATGGAAAGAACACTGGCCTGGCATGCAATATTCCTGACCAAACATCTGGCAGGAAAGACTTTGCTAGATACTCTCAAAATATGATGGGGGAAGAGCTATAAAGTTTGGATGAGACATATGTGTATTGAACTTGTATACACAATTGTTTTTAACTAGTTTTGAAAAGGTAAAATGTGAGTATTGAAATGGAATTGGATATTGGGGAGCTACAGGTAGGTTATGAATAACTTAAGTTCTAGTAGCTTCAGCAGTTGTACAAGTACTGAAGTCCAAGTCATGGCAAATGTGAAAGAAAGTCTGGATATTTTAAACCTCTTAGTGATGTGATCTCTAATGTTGTATCTATAAATTTAACATAACCTAGACATAAATCTGAATTTCAGTTTAGGCATGTCTGTGCGGAGCCAGCTGGTGAACATGGATTTGCAAAGGATGTACTGTACTGGGTGAAGAGCACCTCTGAGATGTGCAAGAGGGGAAATAAATTTGGCTCTGAGTAAATCAGGCAAATCTGAATTTACATTTAAAAATCTGCATTCAGAAGTTGAACTTCGGAGTAACCTTGCTTCTTGGAATACACTATTCCTCTAGAGATATAACTTCCTCCGAATGCAGCAAAGTACTCTGTGACTTTAGTTCCATGAATCTGTAGTTAGGCCTGAGCAATAAGATTTTCTGTCAGTATGGTCAGCATTCTCTCTGTTACATTTTATAAAATCTGATCTAAAGTTAACAAGACAGATTAATTCGCTTTGTCTAGCCTATCTGAATTCAGTTATTTAACACCTGATTATTTTGGCAACTGTAATAAAGTAATTAGGAAAGATTCAGCCCAACAGAAAGCCTAAATGGATTTGAACCTTATTGGATGGGGAAAAGAGAAGAAATAGGAACAGATTTTCTTTGACAGAGTTAAAATGTATTTGTTAAGCAATTGAGTAAAAGTAGTTAAAAAAATAGTAAAACATTAGTAAAGCTTCTTTGCTATGTTATAAGGCCAAGTGCCGGGTCCTGCACTTGGATCACAACAACCCCATACAGCAATTCAAGCTTGGGGACGAGTGGCTAGAGAACTGCCTGGCAGAAAAGGACCTGGGGGTGTTGGTGGACAGCCAGCTGAACATGAGCCAGCAGTGTGCCCAGGTGGGCAAGAAGGCCAACGACATCCTGGTCTATATCAGGAACAGCGTGGTGAGTAGGACTTGAGAGGTGATTGTCCCCCTTTACTGGGCGCTGATGAGGTCCCACCTTGAGTACTGTGTCCAGTTTTGGACCCCTTACCACAAAAAAAAGTCATTGAGGTGCTGGAGTGGGTCCAGAGAAGGGCAACGAAGCTGGTGAGGGGTCTGGAGAGTAAGTCTTAAGAGGAAAGGCTGAGGGAGCTGGGGTTGTTCAGCCTGGAGAAAAGGAGGCTGAGGGGAGACCTTATTTCTCTCCTCAACTGCCTGAAAGGAGGGTGTAGAGAGACGGGGGTCAGTCTTTTTTCCCAAGTCACAGGCGATAGGACAAGAGGAAATGGCCTTAAGTTGCACCAGGGGAGGTTCAGATTGGATATTAGGAAAAAATTTTACACTGAAAGATTATTAAACGTTAGAATGGGCTGCCCAGGGAGGTGGTTGAAGCACCATCCCTGGAGGTATTCAAAAGTGCTTACCAACATGGTTAATGATATTTTGGGGCTTTTTTATCAGAGTTAGGTTGGTGGTTGGACTAGATGATCTTAAAGGTCCCTTCCAACCTAGACAATTCTATGATTCTGTGTATGTAATATCTGAGCTTGTTTTTAACTTCAAAAATTTTGAGAAGTGTTTTAAAAGATCCCGGTGACCGAAAATGTTTCAAGATGGTAAAGAAGTGATTTGAATGGAAAATACTACATTTAGAGCCAGAAATGTAGCATATTTTAAACCATATAAATATATGTATGTACTTATGCATACATACATAGACATCCATATATTTATGTGGTCTGCGCTATAAGAAATTTTGTTTAAGGAAATGTTTTTGGGCTGTTCTCCAAGACACATTTTACTTTTCAAGAGTTGAACATAAAGACCATAACAAATTGTCAATAAGGATTTTTTTTGTTATTTTTTGAGTGTTGATGTTAACCAACTGGAGCAAAATGGAACAAAAATAAAAGTATCAGTGGCCTAAGTTGGATGCAATCTGACAACTAAAATGAATTCCAGATTTTACAAAACAGGAATTTGAGTGATCATAGGGTTAAACTAATCTAAAATAAAATGTTAATGACAGTATCACATATAAGAAAAGTAGTTCAACTTATTTTGAAAGCAAGGAAATACTAATTTACCACAAAATTATGCAACATTCATAAAATGTCTTGATGTAGGAATGTGCCACGGTTTTGGTGGTGGATAAATCCAAGTGACCACTACCAACCAGTGCCTTGTAAATCAGATATTTCTTTGCTATTGTCATGACACATCCTGGAGATGCACTCTAGACTTTGCAGTGATCTAAAGTTGCTGGGATACAATTTTCCAGTATGACAGAATATTGAGTGAATATGAACCCAACCAAAGTATAAAGAAACTACTTTACTGGTGTGATTATATGCAAAATTAAAGCAAGGTCAAATCAATCAATCATGAACACCTTCTGATGTTCAGAATAACTGTGAATAACTGTTCATAACTAGGTTAGAAAACCTAGTGACTGAGATTTCTGTAACAGAAAAGTTCAAAGAAGATGTAACAGACAGGTTTGAGGACACATCCCTATGTATTTTCTGCATGAAATCAGGTTTTCTCATTTCGAATACTAATATTTCAGAACAATTTTAAAAACCTGTACGTCGTATTTCTTTGGAGAAGAGAAAGGTAGCATATTAATGAAGTAGAAGCAAGAAAAAAAAGTTAGATTATGCATAATAAATTCTTAAATTCAACTACAAAAATGTATCTTATCAAGGACCCCCTCCCCCCATGTTAATAGTTTGTGATCAAAGACAGAAATACAATATCAATTGTCTGTCTTTCAAATGAGCCTTTTGTGGCCAAGAAAGAAAGAAAGAAACAAAAAGAACAATAAAAAAGACAGTAGTGGAATAAAGCCGTTCTGCTAGTTGGAAAGCCCTTCAGTTTTATATAGCAGTCTTGTTTGGAGAGTGCAAGATGAACACAAAGATGTAAAGAAGAGTGATGAAGGTGGTGAAGGGTCTAGAGAACAAGTCCTGTGAGAAGTTTCAGAGGGGACTGGGGTTGTTTAGTCTGAAGAAAAGGAGGCTGAGGGGAGACTATATCACCCTCTACAACTCCTTGAAAGGAGGTTGTAGCAACGTGGGGGGTGTCTTTTCCGAGGTAACAAGTGATAGGTCAAGAGGAAATGGCCTCACGTTGTTCCAGGGGAGATTTAGAAGGAAAAATTTCTGCACTGAAAGGGTTGTCAAGCCTTGGAACAGGCTGTCCAGGAAATTGGCCGAGTTACCACCACCCCTTGAGGTATTTAAAAGATGTATAGATATGGAGCTTAGAGACATGGTTTAGTGGTGGACTTGGCAGTGCTAGGTTAAAAGTTGGACTTGACCTTAAATGTCTTTTCCAACCTATGATTATATGAATAACAAGCTTTTTGGCTTTTGAAGTTAAAGAAAGCTAAAGTCCTACAATGTCACAGGAATAGTTAAAGCACAACAATCACCTCTTGGTATTAAACAGCACCATATAGCATTTTCTAACTTAGTGAACACTGGAATGAATTATAGGTACGTTTATGTACCTCTTGTTCTGGATGGAACAGAAAAAACAGTACAGAAACTGACAGTGTGTGATCAGGCAGGTGAAAGTTGGGTACATAACACAAGAAGATAATATGATGTGAGAGTGAGTTACAGGGAGAACACTTTCCTGCAGCTGCTTAGTAAATAGCTTTTATAAAAAATGGCTGTTGTTTCTACCCACCCACCCCTCCATTTATCTTAACTATATTAAACACTACTTTAAACTCTTGTTTATAGGAACATTAATTTGATTGCAGTCTCTAATTTTTAAATATTTGCTGTCATATTGCAGAAGCTGTAATGATTTTCTGCATACTTTTCTCACTCTGCTATTTGAAGAGGTTTTGTTAGTTCAGCTTATGATGAGTTATTAAAATTCCTGTGGCATTTTGATTTAGGCTGACAGGATAGCCAAAGATGTTATATTTGGAGGGCTAGATTACATAAAGCCGTGTGCTTGGAGACTGTAAGAGTGTGTCACTGGGATGTGCATAAGAGAGCTATTGTAACTTAGTTTTCCATCCTGGTCCTCTTGCTTTTGAAAAACATGCATTACGTGATTCACTTTGAGATATTTCCAATGCTAGTCTGCTTGAAGATGTCTGAGACGACAGGATTGACTGAAATTGTTCTGACTACCTGAGATAGAGGAAAATTGAGGCATTCTGGGAAGCTTCCTTTCTAGACTATCTTCTGCAGTACTAGACAAGAAAGTATTGTTCTCCCGATATCACTTGTGACTCTATGAACCAGGCTGAAATTCCTGTGACTCTGTTAACAACAGTCAAGAGATAACCCCTTTAGTATCTGTAGGCCATTTGTAGCTGTGGAGCATTTGGAATATGACTTATTCATGGAAAACTGATCACTAAAGTTTGGATGGTAAGAATTTGGTGTCCTTTCTCAGTTAGAAGTGTGTGAAGCTTGCTGAAGCTGGATGATACCAAGTAGCAGGATTGCTCACTTATGTGTGTGCTGGCTGCACTACTATACTTAAAAAAAAATACAGTTTTTCTGAAGTGTTTTTTCATCTTCTTACAAAGTCAGAAATGGGCTTGAAAATCTTCATGTAAAGCCAGAAAACAAGTTAGAAATTCAACATTTTAAACAAACCAGAAATTTGGATTTCTTGTTTTATTAGAGAACTGTACAGTTTCTCTGGTATCTAAATTTTGAGAAAACACTCTGGCTTATTCTGAAAATCAATTTGGTTCTGTTCTGCTCTCTTTAAATTTTCCTAGATATCAGTCAGAGAACAGAACACAGTGACTGCAACTACAAAAAAAAACTGTGGGAATTGTTATTTCTTTTCATCTGTGAATTGGTGTCATTGTTTCTTGTTTTTGCAGTACACACAAATTGAATTTTAGGTTGTCCAGGTCATTGTCACAAAATTACATTTTCTGTCTGTCATATCTGGACTTGTGCATTTGAACTTGTGAAGAATTCACTGAAGTCTATGTATATGTGTTTGTCTCTAATGCTATTAGAAGTTTTCAATGCTTACATTCTTATTACTTTGGTATTTTTGTTCTACCTGTGGGATGTAACAAATTTTCATTTTTGGAGCTGGACAAATATTTTCTGCCAAATATTTCATTTCTATTTAGCACGATTAATGTCAAAACACTGTACAAAGGACATTATTTTCATTTTTCTTTTTATCATGAAGATAAGGAAGTCAGGTAGATATAATTTGTTCAGGTCATATAATGAGTCAATGTCAAGAGTTCAGAAGAGCATCCAGCTGCCATTGCATTAGCTGATTGTTTATTGAATAGGTACAGTATCTATGAAATGTTATTTTTATTTTCATTTCCAAATGACCATTCTATCCTCTGAATCAAAGTCACATCTCAGGGATCGTAACAAGTATTTTCAACATAAAATCTCTTTTTGCTAACTTGATAATGTGGGCAATAAAATAAAGCACAGGAAAAAATAAACCGGACTGGGTATAAAGTTACCTAGAGTCCAAGGCAGACAAGTTTTAGGGCAGAATATGTGGATTTCCATCCCAATAACAGTAAAGGAAAAGGTCTTGAACTTGTAGTTGGATTGATTTCAGATTAAGTGTCTTTTGAATACAGACTACATTTTCTCAGTCAAGAATGTGATGCAAGAGATGAAGAAAGCAATAGAATGAAGGAAAAAGCAGTAATTTTCTGATTATACCTGTTTTCATATAAAATACACAACAAAATTATAAATACCAAAAAGAATAGCTGGACTTTAGAAGTCCACACTGTTGCTTATGGCTTAAAAATTAAATCACAATTACACACACAAAATTATAGAATCATACAATCATAGAATACTTTAGGTTGGAAGGGACTTTGAAAACCATCTTTTTCCAACCCTTCTGCCATGGGCAGGGACACCTCTCACTAGAGCAGGTTCCTCAAAACCCCATCCAACCTGGCCTTAAACACTTCCAGGGATGGGGTCTCCGCAACTTCCATCAGCAACCTGTTCTAGTGTCTCACTACTCTCATGGTGAAAAATTTCTTCCTGGTATCTAATCCAGTTGAAAACTGTTACTCCTCATGCTATTACTATATGCCCTTGTAAAAAGTCCTCCAGCTTTCTTATAGGCACCCTTCAGATACTCAAAAGTTGCTCCGCAGAGCCTTATCCAAATCATAGAATCATAGAATCATAGAATCATCTAGGTTGGAAGAGACCCTTGGGATCATCGAGTCCAACCATCTACCCTACTCTACAAAGTCCTCCCCTACACCATATCCCTCAGCACCACATCTAATCGTCTCTTAAACACATCCAGGGATGGTGACTCAACCACCTCCCTGGGCAGCCTATTCCAATGCCCGACCACTCTTTCCGTGAAGAATTCTTTCCTAATGTTCAGTCTAAACCTACCCTGTTGGAGCTTGAAGCCATTCCCTCTCGTTCTATCATTAATTACCTGTGAGAAGAGACCAGCACCAACCTCTCTACAGTGTCCTTTCAAGTAGTTGTAGAGAGTGATGAGGTCTCCCCTCAGCCTCCTCTTCCTCATACTAAACAGTCCCAGCTCCCTCAGCCTCCCCTCGTATGATTTATTCTCCAGGCCCTTCACCAGTTTCGTTGCCCTCCTCTGCACACGCTCCAGCACCTCGATATCTCTCTTGTGTTGAGGTGCCCAAAACTGGACACAATACTCGAGGTGTGGCCTCACCAGTGCTGAGTACAGAGGCACAATCACCTCCCTACTTCTGCTGGTCACGCTATTTCTAATACAAGCCAGAATGCCGTTGGCTTTCTTGGCCGCCTGGGCACACTGCCGGCTCATATTCAGCCGCCTGTCAATGAGAACACCCAGGTCTCTTTCTTCCAGGCAGCTCTCTAGCCACACTTCCCCAAGCCTGTAGCGCTGCATGGGGTTCTTGTGGCCCAAGTGCAGAACCTGGCACTTGCCCTTGTTGAAGCTCATCCCATTGGTGCTGGCCCAATGATCCAATCTATCTAGGTCTCTCTGTAACGCTTCCCTATCCTCCTGGGAATCAACACTCCTGCTTAACTTGGTGTCATCTGCAAACTTGCTGATGATACACCCTATGTCCTTATCGAGGTCATCAATAAAGACGTTAAACAGGAATGGTCCTAACACTGAGCCCTGAGGGACACCACTTGTGACCGGCCGCCAGCTGGATTTAAATCCATTGACCACTACTCTTTGGGACCTTCCAGTCAGCCAGTGCTTGATCCAGCGGATTGTATGCTCATCCAGGCCATGTGAAGCCAGTTTTTCCATAAGAATTGTATGGGGGACAGTATCGAATGCTTTCCGGAAGTCCAGGTATACAATATCCACAGCCCTTCCCTCGTCCAATAATCTGGTTATCTTGTCATAGAAGGAGATCAGGTTCGTCTGGCAGGACCTGCCTTCCATAAACCCATGCTGACTAGGCCTGATCCCCTGGTTGCCCATTATGTGGGTTTTGATGGCATTCAAGATGACCTGCTCCATGACCTTCCCTGGTATCGAGGTCAGACTGACAGGTCTATAATTTCCTGGATCCTCCTTTTTGCCTTTCTTGTAGATGGGTGTTACATTTGCCACCCTCCAGTCCATCGGTACCTCCCCTGTTAGCCATGACTTGCTGTAAATGATGGAGAGCGGTTTGGCGAGCACGTCTGCCAACTCTTTCAGCACTCTTGGGTGCAGCCCATCCGGTCCCATAGACTTGTGTGCATCCAAGCGGCATAGCAGGTCCCTCACCTCTTCCTCCTTAATCACAATGCCCTCATTCTGCTTCCCCTCCCTGTCTCCTAGCTCATGAGGCTGGGTGTCCAGGGAACAGCTAGTTCCACTGCTAAAGACTGACGCGAAGTAGGCGTTGAGAACCTCAGCCTTGTCCTCATCCTTTGTGACTATGTTTCCCTCCACATCCAATAAAGGAGGGAGGTTTTCCCTAATCCTCCTCTTGTTGTTAATGAATTTATAGAAGCATTTTTTATTATCCTTAACAGCTGCAGCTAGGTTGAGCTCTAGCTGTGCTTTGGCCCTCCTTATTTTCTCCCTGCATAGCTTTGCTACATTTTTATACTCTTCTTGAGAGACTTGCCCCTTCTTCCAAAGGTTGTAGACTCTCTTTTTGTTTTTGAGATCCATCAAAAGATCCCTATTTACCCAGGCTGGCCTCCTACCCCGCCTACTTGTTTTTCGGCACACAGGAACAGCCTGCTCCTGTGCCTTTAAGATTTCGTTCCTGAAATACTTCCATCCTTCCTGGACTCCCGTATCCTTAAGGGCTTCCTCCCAAGGGATTTTGTCCAGCAGTCTCCTAAACAGATTAAAGTTTGCCCTCCGGAAGTCTAAGGTGGCAGTTTTGGTAGCCCTTCTCCTTGTTTCTCCAAGGATAGAGAACTCGATCATCTCATGATCACTGTTCCCTAGACGGCCTCCAACCCTTACTTCCCCCACAAGTTCTTCCCTGTTCACAAGGAGCAGGTCTAGGAGGGCACTTTCCCTGGTTGGGACGCTTATCAGCTGCATGAGGAAGTTATCCTCTACACATTCCAGGAACCTCCTGGAATGTTCCCTGTCAGCTGTGTTGTATTCCCAGCAGATATCGGGGAGGTTAAAGTCCCCCACAAGAACAGAGGCATACGACCGTGATATTTCTCCCAGTTGCTTGTAGAAGGCTTCATCCACCTCACTGCTTTGGTTGGGAGGTCTATAGCAGACCCCCACAGCGATATCACCTTTATTTGCCCTTACCCTAATCCAAACACTCTCGACCCTGTTATCACTATAATTAATTTCTGAGCTCTCGTAGCATTCTTTAACATACACAGCCACTCCGCCACCTCTCCTTTCCTGTCTATCCCTCCTGAATAGCTTGTATCCTTCAACTGTGGCACTCCAGTCATGTGAGGCATCCCACCACGTTTCTGTGATAGCCACTATGTCATAGTTTTCCTGGTGCATCATGGCTTCAAGCTCCCCCTGTTTGTTGTTCATACTGCGTGCATTGGTATAGATGCACTTCAGACGAGTTAATGGTTTCAACATTTTTTTGTGAGTGTGTGCCCCATTTCCTACCAGGCCCCTCTCAGGTGTTTCCATAACTTCTAGGTGTCTATCACTTCCCTGAAATGCATTGGTAGGGTAAGAGTCCTTGCTAGTCCACCATCCCTCAAGCCCTGCCGCGTTTCCCTTGAGTTTAGTCCTGACAGGCCCTGTCCCCCCCTCCCCCCTCATATCTAGTTTAAAGCCCTGTTAACGAGCCCTGCTAATTCCTGTCCCAAAGTTCTTTTCCCCCTTTGGGACAGGCGCATCTCACCTGCCACCAGCAGGCCAGGTGTCTCATATGCCAACCTATGATTAAAAAACCCAAAGCCCTGTCGATAACACCAGTCCCGAAGCCACAAATTGACCTGCTGTCTCTTCCTATTAATTTCCTCACTCATGATAGCCATTGGTGGGATAGAGGAGAACACTACTTGTGTTCCCGATCCCTTAAGCACCCTTCCCAAGGGTTTAAAATCTCTTTTAATTGATTTTGGGCTCCTTCTTCCCACATCATCACTGCCCACCTGAAATACTAAAAGGGGGTAATAATCAGAGGGCTTGACTAGAGTAGGAACTTTGTCCAACACATCCCTGACCCTTGCCCCAGGAAGGCAGCAGACTTCCCAGCAGCCTTCTTTTCTCCAGACTGAACAACCCCAACTCTCAGCCTGTCTTCACAGGTCATCTGGTCATCTTCATGGTCCTCCTCCTGAACCAGTCCAATAGATCCTTCTTATGCTGGGGGCTCCTGATGTGAGCAAAATACTACAGGTGAGGTCTCACCAGATCAGAGTAGAGGGGCAGTATCACCTCTCTTGACCTGCTGACCATGCTTCTTTCGATGCAGCCCAGGATTGGTTTTCTGGGTTGGCTTTCTAGGTTGCAAGCACACATTGCTGACTCATGTTGAGCTCCTCATCCACCTGTACCCCCAAGTCTTTCATCGCAGGGTGGCTCTCCAGCCTATATTTGTGCATGTGATTGCACTGACCCACATGCATGACCCTGCACTTGGCCTTTTTTGAACTTCATGAGTTTGACACAGACCCACCTGTCAAGCCTGTCCAGGTCCCTCTGGATGACATCCCTTCCCTCCAGTCTGTTGACCACTCCGTGCACCTTGGTATTCTCAACCGAGGGTGCACTCAATCCCAACATCCATGTCACCAACAAAGATGTTAAATAGTACTGGTCCA
Organism: Tringa tobata; assembly: GCA_033628505.1. Taxonomy (NCBI): domain Eukaryota; kingdom Metazoa; phylum Chordata; class Aves; order Charadriiformes; family Scolopacidae; genus Tringa; species Tringa tobata. The sequence goes on along the minus strand of JAHREE010000152.1, from coordinate 9,367,921 downwards.
AATTACTGACCCCTGAGGAATACCACTCATCACTGCTTGCCACTTGGACATCAAGCTGTTGACTGCAACTCTTTGAGTGCAACCATCCATCCGGTTTCTTATCTACTTAGTGCTCTATCCATTAAATCCATGCCTCTCCAATTTAGAGACAAGGACGTCATGTGGGCCAGTGTCAAATGCTTTGCTCAAGTCCAGGTAAAACTATTCCTTTATTCTCCGGGCAGACTCACAGCTGTAATTGCAGAGTCTTTGTTGGAATAAATTCCTCAAAACAAATATAATCTCACAATGTGTTATGTACTTCACATTGTACAGTCACAGATTCCAATTTCTGTATATTCCTGCTGGAATGCATTTATTCTTTTTTTTTTTTTTTTTTTTTTTTTTATAATTATCTCATCAGCAACTTCAGTATGCAATAATATTCCATTCCCCATTTTTATTTTCAGGCAGGTATACTTTTCCGTAAAAATCACCTTTGGTGTTGAAATAAAATAAAATTTTCATAGACAATCTGATGAAATATGGAATAGATAAGTAGACAGTGAGATTAACTGAAAACAGGCTAAAATTACAGGTGTAAAAGTCTGTAACCAGTGTCAAGAAGTCCAGTTGAAGACCAGCCATTAGCAGTGTACCCATTGGGGTGGATACTGGGGCCAATACTCATTAACCTTGTCCTAGATGATGGGTCAGAGTACACCCTTGGCAATTTGCAAAAGAATACAAAACAGGGAGGAGTGGCTCATACAGCAGGTGGGTGTGCTACCAGCCAGAGGAACCATGACAGACAGGAGAAATGGGATAATTGGAACATCAAGAAGTTCAACAAAGGGAAATATGAAGTCCTACATTTTCTCATCTTGTAAGCCTCAGTAAGGAAAACTCAAGACATTCTTAGGGCAGTTGTGTATATGTATTGGGCATATACACAACCCATGGCGATATGAGTGCTCATATTATGTATGTATGTTCAGGCTCTGCTAAAAGAAAGAAAATAAAGAGTCACTCCAAATTTTTAGATGAAATGGAAATATATGAAAATAGACCGACTAGACCTGAAAATCAGAAGCTGATGTTTGAAGAGGCTATAAGAATCTTATGGAAAGCCAGAAGAAAGCATAGAAAACAGTTACTGAGCCATAAAAGTTTGGGAATGAAAGCTTGGTAGCTGTTTTCTTTGCAAAGGAGGTAAGAGGGACTTGTCTAATTGCAAAATACTGGGTGAATAGGCTTGAAATAGAAATGAAACCAGGTATATATTTTTTTTTCATTCTATTCTGAACATCCTGTATATCACTTTATTTAGCTGAAATTTATGTAGCTTTTGCTGAAAAGCTGTTGATGTCATAATAACTTCCTGTTACAGAGCTCCCAGAAATGTTCCAATAAAGGACGAAACCTTCAACAGGCCTTTTACAGGAAAAAAATATAGTGTGTAAGGTCTGTCTTCAAGTGGCTAATCTTGCAAAAAGCAGCTGCTAAGATGCACAATTCTGAAGCTTAAGGGTTTCTTTAAACTCATCCTCTATTGTCTTTAGCTTAAAAGACTGCTTGAAGAGCAAATAGGAACTTTAAATATTTAAGAGCGTAATGTATGGATTCTAGCAACAAGGAAATTGCTGAAATTTTTAGGGATCTGTCAGGGAAGGGAGAAACAAAAGCTGAGTAAAAGCTTGGATCTACTTATGCTCCTTGATACATACACTTGGCTTGTCTTAAATAGAAGGTGAAATTGTCTGTGACTCTAGAGACAATGGAAACTATTAGTTCTGGTGTAATGTGAAGAAAGAGAATCCAACTAGTGAGTGCAAAGCAGTAGGAAAAATAGCAGGTTTGTTTTCTAAAAAGATTTACTTTTTTGGTATGACCAAGGATACCTCTGGAATATAAGTGTAGTGTTCAGGTTCTAGAAAAAAGCTAGGGTGCCTTGCAGGAAATGAAGGCAACGAAATTTAGGCAAATATTTAGGAATCAGGGCTAGAAAACAAATAATTTAACAACAAAAACAAGTGAAAGGAGATGATGTTGTTTGTGTCTTTTCTAAATATTTCTCTCTAGCATTGAAGATTAATCCACCTAAAACTAGCAGGCCTTAGAAAATGGCTGATAGAATTCTGGTATTCTGATTTCTGAAATGGCTTTGGTTCTGTGGAAGTTAACAGATCTTCAATTCTTACTATATGTAGATATAGTACTTTGAACCTTAATCTTAAGATTTCCTTCCAACTCCTTTTCCCAAGGTCCCATTTAAATTTACCACAGCATTAATTCATATGTTTTTCCTTTGGATGAAAGCTTATTAATGGCATTTACTTAGCATGAAATATTGAGAAAGGTTAAAGTAATATTAAACTTAAATGCAATTAGAAATGTGAGTTTGAAGAAAGAACAACTGACTGCACTGTCAGACAGCCAGTGCCAACTGAACTACATAGAGTTCGTTCAGGGATGGTTTCTTTATTACTGAACATGAAGTACTACTGAAAACTGAGAAAGTAGAACAATAGAAATAAATAGAGAATGAAAAATGAGTAAATACTCAGTGAAAATAAAAACATAAAGTCCTTCTCATTTGTTTGTGAGAACTGCTTCAAACATTGTGTAAAGGAAGCAATTCTCTAGCAACTCTTCCTTAACGCACAGCAATATACCTAATTGACCTATGTCACTTTATATGTATGTAAGGTCCTGCCAATAAACATCCTATAAACTCCTTTAGAGGAGTTGTAATCATACAGCCATTAAAATTCACTTCAGGAGTACACTTAAAATAAGATTCTCCTGGGACTTAACAATGTGATTTTGGAATTTTGAATTTTGAAATGTGACTTTTAAATGCTCTTAATGCTGTCATATAGGAAAATTTCTGTGTGTTATATTGGCCTGGGGAAATTCATTACCAGGTCACACAATTAAAAAAACAGTAAGAGCTGATTTCTGCTCACCTTTTTGCTATTAGAGAAATCTACTTTTCATAGCACCAAAAGGGTTATCAAGCACTGGAACAGGCTGCCCAGGGAAGTGGTTGAGTCACCATCCCTGGAGGTATTTAAAAGACATCTAGACATGGCGCTTAGGGATATGGTTTAGTGGACTTGGAAACATTAGGTTACTGGTTCAACTCAGTGATCTCAAGGGTCTTTTCAAATCTAAATGATTCTATAAAGAGCTCAAATCTAACCCACAGCATGGAAATTTCATGCTTTCATTTAATTTACTTGGGATTTTTTGTTTGTTTTGTTTTTGTTTTTTTTTAAAATATGTATATAAAATAAATAATCAGTGAAACTGCAGGATGAAAACAGATGTAATAATTAACAGTTCTATACTGTCTACTGAGATGTACATGAAGACTAAATAACTGGCAAAAACAAGAGTTTAAATGCCAAATATAAGTAAGCTGTAGTGGTTGGGGTAACAATAGATTGATGCATTCTCACAGCATGACTGGAAGCTATGAAATGTTCAATAACATCTTTCAATATCTGATAAAGCTTTTTTTTTTTTTATCTCAGAAGTTCAATGAAAAAGATGAATAGACTGAGCTTGTAGGCTTGAGTTAATAACAGATCATGGTCTTTTCTCAGAGATAAGGGACATCACAAGTTGCAAGAAATAATAATACAGTCTCCTTCAAGGATAGCTGAGATTTGCTCAGGGATTAGAAAATGTAACATATTGTTTGGTGAGGGACAAGGTAGCTAGTTTTGGAAGTTCTGGAGTCTGCAGTTTCAGTAAAAACTCGAAACAATCAATCTCCTTTATTCTTCCCCTTAATTATTAGGGGAAAAAAAAAAAAAAAAAAGAAAAAGAAAAGTTTAACCAAACTCTTATTCTGATCTGTTCTATCAGGAATGTTTTCTTTCATTGTATCCTGCAAATTAAGAAGGACTGCACATTGTCTATTCAGATTCCAGTATCACATAGAAACCGGATACCATACAGTTGTGTATTTATATATGACATGAGTCTGAAGGAGAATTTTCAGATTAATTTCAGGAAAATGTACAAGATTATGAAAATTTGTAGGGGGAAATAGCTTTGTCACTAACAAAAGAAACATTTGGCATAAGAGTGAACACAATACATCTTAACTACTATTTAAATCATAAATGGCCTCTTTCAAAATTTATAGACTTCTGAATTACCATCTTATGCTATGCTCTTCCTCTCTATTGTGCCTATTAGAGTATGAACTCTATTAGAAAGTATAGTATCAATCAGCCAATAATTCCATTCTAATATATCCCTCCAACCTACAAAAATGTGCACTTAATTTTGGCAGCATGATGGAAAAGATCATATATTATATTATAATATCATAAGATAATAAATTTTGTTAGCAAAAAAATGAGAATTCCTTTATGAAAAAACTTTCTGAAAGAATTAATATTTTAGAACCACTTGAACTGTGAATATGTTTTCATTACCACTTCACACATATTTGTTATGGTATCATTTATGATGCACCTTAGTTTACCTAAATGTAACTTCTTGGTACAAATGTTATATGCATTAGGGCATTTGAGACAACCATGTGGTAGACAAGATACTCAACCTACTGAAGACTGGTGGATGGTCCTTCTGATGCTGGCTATCCTTTGACATCTAAATGGTGTTAGATATCTATATTAGGAAGACAAAAATGCATCCATGAACTTTCAAATGTTTTTCCATAAAGAATGTGGTTGGTAATGCAAATGACTACTGAATGTAGCAATCTACTACTACTCTCTGCATTTCTGAATGAAACATGCTGAACTTTTTTGTTAAAACTTACACACCCATAACTTGGATGTAAAAAGGTGACTTTTACCAGAAAGAAGTCTATAGAATTCTAAACAATTTGCTAACGTACCATGAGTCCTACAGCTCAAATCTTGCTGATATGCTATTATGATTGTATATAATAAGCACAGAAAAATTTACTCTGTCACTACATTACCCAAGTGCAAGCTACTTTTATGATATTTTTTTCCTTTTTATTCTTGTAAGATTATGATTTCTCCCTAAAAAAATAAAGGAATTGTGATACGTTAGATTGCATTAAAGGATTCATACAGAGAACAAGCTATCAATTTAGTAATACTGCAGGAAAATTCTGGATTGCCTTTTTGTCATGTAACCGACATTGTAAACCTCCAAATATTGTTCCTCTCTCCCTTATCAACTCGACATAGAATGGATCTTGCTTTGATTTCTTCTGTATTCATTCATCAGAACAATTTATTTTTTTTTTTTTAAAAGTGATCTCTTAGCTGTTTTTTCAGCATATCATTTTTTTTTGTCCTGGAAAAGATTGCATTAGTGAAATTGGTCTGTAAAAGCATCCTTTGTTTCACTTGAGAATGTGCTCTACAAAGCTAATAACAGTCAGTGTCATGGTTGCAAACAACTTGAGGGCAATGATAACATTCTCTGTAATGCATATTCTGTACCTAAGATCTATTAGTTCATTATTTTATGACATGATAGAAGTCACATGATGCTTAATTGTAGTAGGAGCATCCTGGCAATATAATTTTGAGAGATGAAATTTTAACACCAGCAAATAAAAACAGTCTTATTGTCTTATATAATTAAAAGCGTTCTTCTTCTTCCCTTAGAAATACTAATAACAATAAAAACATTCAAGTTAGGAAAATACTCTGAAAATCATGTAGTAGGATGTCTTTAGTGTCAGATCGTAATAGTTTCTTGATCTTAAGTCTGACTTCTAGCTTATAATTTCTGCACAGAATCCTTTCATGGACAAGTTTTCTCAATGCATTCTTTACACCAGTGGATCAGCTTTAGACAGTAATGATATTCTATCATTTCAGAAGGCTAGACAGCTCATGTTTTCATTTAGATATATCAAAAAAGAAGCTGAATTCATTGTCAAAAATTAGAACTACTTGCCCTTTTGTAAGCAAATATATTGACAAGGTGTGACTTCATGAGAGTTTTCCTTCAGAATCAAGTTTGAGGTTGAAAGAATTTACCTTAGTGTTTTGTTTTCCAGATAGAGTCTATGACTGAAGAAAGTTATTTTCATAAAACCTACTTATGATTCAGTAGGTCAATCAGAAGTAAATAACCCTACTGGCAGGGTTCTTACAGTGCATTGCCATCTGAAACATTTTGTATAGCATTTTATATGCACATTGGAAATATTTCCTCTAGAATGTAGTATTTCTCCCATGACTCACAAAACACCTTTTTTCTTGTTTGAAAATGAAAAAAAAAAATAATTTCAGTTCAAATTAAAAATATATATTTTCCATTCGAAGTACATTTTCATATATCTTGGAGGAAGAAAAATGATGGTTTCTTATCCTGCTCCATCACATACATGATGAAAATGGAGCATTAAAAAACAAATAAAACATTAGTTTATTAATAAGAACCTTTTAATCTTTCCTTCTCTAAGGAAAAAAATAGTCTCTAAATTCCACTAGTAAAAAGCCTGTTTCGACAACAACAAATATTCCAATTACATTTGGAAAGTTACACAGGAAAGAAAATGTTAGTAAAATATCTTCTTTTTTTTTTTTCTTCTTTGAAGACAGTATCATTTGAGTGTTAGAAATAATAATAAAAAAAGGTAAGCAGAAGGGCATAAGGGAAAATGCTTTTTTAAAACATCACTGTTTAATGTCTAAGGAATAGCAACGTAAATTATTAAAAATAAGTTTGATTTTGTAACACTACCTAGTTAGTGACACCTGGCTTTTATGAACATTATCTTTGTAGAAAATCTCCCAAGATATACTCTATAAGCCAAAAATTTACACATACAAATTTCAAATACTGCAGGTTAAGACATCATGTTTTGAAAATGAAATACATTTTTAGCTGAAAAGTGTTAGTATGTTGTTCATATTCTTATCAGACATAGAGAGTTGGAACTCAAATACTGTTTGCAGAGGTACATACATCTTACTGCAGCTGTGCTCATTCTTACCTGTAGACCTTTCTTCTCAATAACTTGAAATATTCAATTCAGTGTACCAACACATTTATTTGTTTGTTTGTTTCAATTGCAATTCTCCATTATCCTGAGAATAGTGTCATGGACATGCAGTACATTTGCACTGCAATTACAAAGAAATGCACAAGTTCCAGTAGTTGGAATTTCTTTTAAAATTCTTCAACATTTATTTCTTCCAGCCTTGTAGAAGTACTTGACTGAGAAATAGAAGCTTTTCGAGACTATAGCATGAAAATTGCCTCTACTGTAATTGCAATGACACGAGTCTTCCTTTCTCAGCAAAGTTAAAATAATGGACATTTTCTAGTAAGAATATATTTTGCCAGGACAACAAAGCTGTTGTTAATCATGTAGCTCAACAAATGTTCAGCATTCTTTTAAAATCAAGACATTATTGATCATTATTTATCCTAAGAACAGAACAAAAGTGGTCATAAGAACTTGTATTGCCCCAGTATTTTAACTGCTACTTGCTTGATTCCTTGGTATCTTAATATCCTCTTCTGAGGCTTCTTGTATAGGAAGGTAACCTCACCAAATTTTAATATAGTAGCTCTTTGTTGATATGTTTAGCAAGGTGTTTTAAAATTCCCCCCTTAAGTCTTGTAGTTCAGGTACAGATAAGCTGTTTGCCTTAAGGTGAAGGGCATAATAAAAATATCACTGTTCTCATGTTTGGTTTCATGCATAAAACCTATTTAAGTAATAGTACCGGAGCAACTCAAAACATGAAAAGCAGGTTTGAAGAATAAAAAATATGATCAGAATTTCAGAAAGACAGTAGAAAATTGAATCCAGCTTTGCCTGCAGCTAACACTTCTATTGGTTATGACAGTACATTTTTCCTTGTACTCTACTTTAGTGTTGTACATTAAAGGCTAATAACATTACTGGATGCCAGTGGAGAAGGGAAACTAGGACTCATCTTCAAAAATTATAATGATTAGAAATAATTAACCCTAGTTAGTAAACTATGGTTTACTTCCTAAATGCATTGTTTCCTTGAAAAGAATCCATCTGAGGAGAAGGGCAGGAATATGAAGAACACACCTTGTAATAATGCAGTTATATAGTCAGGAAGCATTGATTAGCAGTAGGCAGGAAAAAATACTTCAGTGGTAAAAATGAAAGTAATGAGAACTTCTCTTTCTTAGGTTCACATAATTAATGCTGTCCTATGAATACATATGTGCATGTGTAACTGACCATAGAGAAACCTATCTGGACAGCACAAGGCATTAAGAAATTTGTGCCAGTTTTCTAGGATGTAAGTGGTGGAACCTCATAAATGAATTAAAAACCAATGTAATAAAGCCCCACAGAGCTGGAAAAGGAAATATAGCAGTAAAGCAGATGAGTCTGAAAAGGCAGCTGCAAAAGGCATGACTAAGAATGAATAAAATAGAAAAATAAAATAAGAAATAGACAAATCAGCTTAACATCTCTATTACGTGCAACATTTTGTTTCCTTAAGGATTAAGTTGGTGCTTAATGGCAGCAAAAATGAATAAACAGACTTTAAAAAAAATGGATTGGAGACAACAATCCAAAGTAAAACATATCATTTCTCATATATTATATGGATGAAGTGATAAAAGACACTATGATGTACTGTCGAAATCCCAGATGTCTGTAATAAAAACTAAACATGAAAAATGTCTGCAAAGCTGTAAGTGTTTGCTGGTCGCTGTTGTTGAAGAATGTGATGTATGCCTTCCCCAGTAAAATCAAATAAGAAGCAGGTAGCCGCCTTTTGTGCCCCCTACATGAGGCTATTCATTTGGACTCTGAAAAAAATATGGGAACTAAATATTAGAAAGGGTTAGACAGACTTTTAAGGAGAATTTAAAGTGAATAGCAATTTATATTGTGCTACCTTTGAACAATGTTTATTTTATAGTTTATAGAGATATCAACTGTAAGGAACACATTGACTGTATTAGAAAAAAAATATCTCAGACAAAATCTTATCACATGAAACTAAGACTTGAAAAAACATGTGGAAACTGTGATCAGTTTTTTCCCCATTTGTACTTATTTTCTGTAGCATTTCAAAAGCATTTCAGGTATTATTTAGTGTATTTGAAGATTTGTACCTGAACTTGCAAAAGTGTTCATTGGCAACAGTCAATATATTCATTGTTAACTACATACTGAACAAATAAGAGGTTTTAATGGTGTTAATATGGTGTCCTAGATTTCTGGAATGGGCAAAAAAATTAGTTTACAGTTTTGACAATTGTGTCCTTGATCTCTGTGTATTATTGCCATACATGTAAAATAGAGGGGATAATTATCTTGTCATTTTACAAACAGATGTCTATTTATCCTAGAAAACAACTTACTTACATAAAATAGTATACTGAGATTAATCTCTTCCCCAAAACTTTGTAAAAAACAAACAGTTATTTTTTCAAGACTTGAATGATATGAAAAAAAAATACCACTCATTGAACTGTGAGGACAAAAATATTAAGAAGATATTGGCTCAGATACCACAGTCCATCCATGCGCTGAATGAATCAAGATTCCCAAGGAAAACTGTCCTCAATTTAGTAAAAATGTGATCCAGTTTTTGCAGACTGTAAACAAACATAACTCAAGGGCAGTCAAAGAGTGTCTTCTGAAAGACTTCTGCTTTTGATGTGGCAACAGAAAAAAAGAAAGAACTACCCCTAGCTTGGGCAATTTGTTCCAATTAACCTCATAGATAAAATCAAAACAGATTTTTCTTATTTCAGTTCCTGATGTTCTTCCTATGATTAGATTTTATTATGTCTTTCTCTGTGAGATGAGAGGCTCATTTAGTGGCGGCTATTTTCCCTGCTCTATGACAGTCCATAGATACTGTCAGCAAATTTTCTCTTAATAGTATATGATATTAAATTCAAAGTCTCTATAACGATGTACAAACACCGATAACCTTAATAAACTATTTATTTTTGTCTGTTCATCTGCAACTTAATTCTTTTACAATGTTTGTGATTTGAGTAAAAAAATGTATTATGGTGACCTCAGATACTTTTAATTTGAAATCCATATTTTATTAATTAGTTTAAAAATAAAAAAGTCATCCAATCATCTTAAAGTAGAATTACAGATACATAAAACATACACATTAGGTAAGGATTGTTATATATCTAACAATCAATTATTTTAAATAGGCCATAGCAGCAATAGTTTTGAGTTGCTCGCAGATTTCAATCAACTATTTTTAGTGTATCTTGAAGTTTGAAGGTGTGGCTGTGTAATATTCATATTTAAATTGAAGAAAATATACAGAATAATTTATTAAGTTCAGAAACTTTTAACACTAAAGACAGTATAATGACTACTCATGAACATAAAAGAAAAATAGTAGAATTGAATTACCATTACATAAAATATCATGAATCGCAAATGTCATTTACAGTATGGTAACACGTACCTCTGATGTTAACCAGACCCTTGCTTTTTATAAAGATCTCTGAAACTAACAGTCTTGACATTTATCTCTTTACCATAAATTACTCAAGCATGAAGCAAGCTTAATTGGTTTTCTGCTCTAACTTTGCACAAATTATATTAATTTCTTCCTCCATTTTTGCTGTTCACACTTTTCTTTGACAGTGTTCTTCAAAGGTGGGCAAACCAAGTCAAATTCTCTCATATATTAGTGTTCCTCTTTCATCTGGAAACTTTTTATACCAAAGAGCAGTTGGTAATCACTGCTGTTGAGTGACTACATTCTAGTCACTAGATTCTAGTTGCCATTTAAAGGCTAATAAGGTTAAAAATATTATCTCTCCTCTTTGCTTCTACTTATTCAGGGATTTGTTAATGACCGGACTAATTTTCAACAGTTCATATTTTGTGAAGAACCAAAATGTAGAAAATTTCAATTAGATTATACTAACATTCTAAAAATTGCATTGTATTTAAGAGAGAAAAAAAAAAAAAACCACAACAGAACAACAGGTACTTTGAATCCCTGTTTTATCATCTCTGCAGCCTTTTATATTCAACAGCATCTGGGACACCACAGTAACTGAGGCAAAGTGTTAAAAATTGGGTGACCACTGTACATGTGCACATGGAAAGGGGGAGGGAGGAAGCTGAACAAGGACAAAGGAATTAGCAACAAGACTAAGTTTCAGACTCCACATTTCTGATTAAAACAAATGTAACATGTTAAATCTGGTTTATAGTGTCCTGCACATTCATGTCTCTTTTCCTTCAAAAAGTCATTGGGCCTGCCGGTGTAGAACAAAATGGAAGGACTGTGATGTTATTTGTATCCTAACATGAAATAAGGTACAGTTTAATTTCTTTTTGTTGGTTTAGATGTTGGCTTATAGTAAGTTAAATCCAGAATAATGTCAAAGTTTCAAAAAATTTTCTTGTTGAAGTTTCTAAAAATTGAACTGCACTCTGGAAAGTAGCTGTCTGTGTTGTCTGAACAGGTACCAATGGTAACTGCATAGAGACAACTTGTAATTAAGTGAGATGAACCCAACATACTGTGTTTCTTCCTCTCCCTCTGAGCTGGTAAGTTTTGATCCTGTTAATCCACCAAAACAAAATTTGACAGAAGGGCAGTTATCTCTCAGCTAAGATCCTATAACATAAATGAAATTAGGAATCTTCATGGAGAAGGGAGACCTTTAAACTTCACTGCTGAGTTAGTTTTAGTTACTGGACATTAAAGGATCAATCAAAGACCTTTGCTGTAGGCACAGGTGGCATCAATTCCAAGCTACATATCTGCTAAGTGGTAGATAAACAGTGTTCCTTGATTCCAATGTTAGAATATTTTTTACTGTCTTTGCCAATGCAGGGATGTTCATTTTGTGTTTTGAGTTCTTTCCAGTTCCTTACCCTACTTCTTAAAAAAATAAAAAAAATAAAAATAAAATTATTTTAAGTAGGATTAATTATATATTACAAAATTTTATAACTGCTTTTATGAAGCCATGTGAGGGAAATTATTCTGGAAATTATTTTTTATAATTATTATCAGAGAAAATAAAAGGTTGAAGGGAACCTAATAGAACATAGTTGCTTAAATGCTGCATTCAGTGTTTCAGAGATTGAAATCCACGAAAAAATCAAGCTAGGGAACAAAGCAAGGAAGCGTTCTTCTACCTATTAAAGTTTGATGGAACAAAGTAAGATGACTTTTCCATAGTTAAATGATATGCAACGTAAAACAGCAGACATGATGGAAGTCTAGTACATGCAAGAGCTAGGTATTTCCTGGAAAAAAAGTCCAGAAATAAAATTGATTAGAAATGGTAACATTTAAATTTTTAATATTAATAATGATAAATATAAAATTATTTACATATTACTTTCTACTACAACTGTATTTGCTGCTTTTCCATTTGTTTCATTAGAGCCCCCGCTATATCTACACATGAAGTTTTGTCCACTCTGAAACTGCTCAAAATGCCTCAAACACCTCAATCAGATTTCACCAGCTTTCTCAAAATTTGGACTTAAATCTGCTTTGGGGCTTTTCAGGAATATCAAACCAAAACTTAAACCCAAGATCTGGAACTCTGTGAGATGCTGATGAACTGCCTGAACCAACATTTGAATCTTACGAGGAGATGCCTCATACTTGAGAAAAATGAATAGGAGAGAGTATATAGTAGCTTCATTGCAGCTGCTCTCAGACAATAAACAAAAGCATGTACAATTAGAAGTTTTCCTACTTAATCCATATCTTGCATATATTGAATTTTTGTAATCTAAACATTTCTGAGTTTTTGTTGTTGTTATTGTTTTTTAAAGAAAAAAATAGCGTATCCGATTTTTTTTGTTTTTCAAAAATATTTTTGAGGATAAACAGCTGAAATATATGGGGAAATGAATAGTTAACATCAGAATACCACCTGGCATCTGCATGGGCTTAGTGTGTGAAAAGATACTTAGAATGTTAAAATGACTTTTTATTTGGTTGTTGTTTTTGTTTTGGTTTGGTTTGGATTTTTTTTTATCTTCAATTAGACACAGCTCAGTCACTTAATGATTTGTTCATCTGAACAACATTATTTTATTCCTTTAAAACATATTCCTTCTTATGGCTAAATAATTTCCCTGGTAGATTATGACTAATTCAAGACTCCTGAAGGTTTAGACAGGAACTTAAATATTTCTGGAAGTGCTTTCAAACCCCATTGTCTCTATTTTCTTGAAACTGCTTCAGTTCTTTCTACAGACCTGAGACTAACTAGAGCTCCTAAGGGAATAGTGTAACCTGAAGCAATTTGGGTTCTTTTGTTCTTCCTGGAACAGTGGTGTGCTGATGTAGGTAAACCAAAGACTGAAATTGAATGAACTGTTGTTCCTGTCTGGATAAAATCACAGTATATGATTTTATATACTGTGTATATAGAATATACATATATATTTTATATACATATATTTTATATACAGGTGTATATCAGCACCTCTTGATATACAAAATTAATGGAAGGAGTCACAATTCAACTAACCTTTTTTTTTGGAAAGAGAGAAATTTTATAAATAGAGATACTGAGTTTAATTATATTCTGTGAGTTGTGTCATCATTGTCTATTTTTTATTTAAGAGAGTTGTTAGCCTGTTTTATGACATCAGCTTGGTGGAAAATAATCAGTTTTTCCCCATATGCATGGCTATTTATCACTATTAGAAGGGAAAACTCATAAAAACCTGATATGACTAGAAGAATTTTCACTTACTAATACATTAAAACAGAAAAATCACAAAAGGAAGAGGAGCTAGAAAGAAAAAGTGAGGGGGGGGGGGGGAGATAAAAAGAAAAATAGTACCAAGAAATGAGCTGCTGGAATAGACACTGATCAGAAAAGTGGCTTAGAGTTGTCTTATGTTTAAAGGGGCTTTGTACACATCACCTCTTTAGGAGCACACAGATCCTTATTATCGCTATCGGGATAATAGGATTTAGTAAAATGAATAAATAAAAAATCCACAGCTCTTACACCTCTGATGATTAAAACCATAAAATTTCAGAATATTAAGTTTTTTATTTGTTCATTGAATTATGAGCTTAAAAGGTGTATATGCAGGCGTAAAAAACGAATGGTGTTTTATTTAAAGATCTGAATGTATTTCAGCAAAATTAAACCAAAATGATTGTACAATAAAAGAACAGTAGCTCTACCAGCTAAACAAGTAGAGTTAATAAATAGAAACTGGATTTCTTTTTATATAAATTCTGAAGAAAGCTTAATATATCTTAACAGTCACAGAAAAAAGGAATTACAACACTTAGCTCATTCATTAACTCTTAAAACATTTTACAGAATAATGATTTTGAGTTTGAAATTGAAGAGCACTGGTACACGGGGCTTTATTAAAAATGGTCATGAGTGTCATTAGGAAATTCAGATTCATGATTTTCTTTGGTCTCTGAAGTGAAAAGCTTGTATGTGTGGACAACCTGAGACTTCTTAAATTAACTAAAACTGGTGAAGTTCTAGTTGTGTAAGATTCAATGGCAAGCTGCATCAATAATGTCCTGATACAGCCAGAGACTTTATCTGAAAAGGGATAAAATGACAAATTATTTGTTAGTAGAGTTAGATCGTTACTCTTCGCTGACTTAATCTTAGCAATTTTCCATCTTCAAAACATCTATTCAGCTCTTTGAATTTTGCAATACAAAATATCAGAGACCCTAAGATTGGAATAACTCCAACAGAAGACCATAACAATGTGCAAAACCCTCAACTTGAGAAAGAAATAGAATTAAATTTTAATAAAAAATATAAAAAATGCCAGTTTCTTCCTCGCTCCAACTTAAGGTTGGAAAATGGTAAAACAGCATGAGAACGTCTGCTTCTTCATAGAAACAGGGAACGTGTTGAGTTGGAAGGGACCTTCAAAGATAATGTAGTCCAAACCCCCTGCCTTGGGCAGGGATATCTTTTGCTAGATCGCATTATTCGAAGCCCAATCAAACTTGACTTTGAATAAGTCCAATGATACACAACCTGTTCCAGTGTCTCATCACCCTCATTGCAAAAAATTTTCTCCTTATGCCCAATCTAAATCTATCATTTTCAGTTTTAAACCCTTGCCATTACGGTATTTTTGAGGCTTCACTCCATGTAACAAATATTAATGAAGAAATACGCCATTTGGAAGGAATACCTGGAAGCACTTTTATATTGTAATTATTATGAACATACTTCTGTTTCAAGAATAAAATGCTTACCATGCTAATGTAATATATAACTTAGGAGCTAATAGGGAGGCTTTGTGCTATAAATGGTAAGTACACAGGATCACTGAAGAGATACTGTTTCCCAAAAGCCTCATCTGATACCTGACCAGTCCATGCAGTCCAGATAGATGTCTAAGTTTGCCAGAACTTGCTAATGTGCTACATATCAGCCAAATACCTGTTTCAGTAACAGGCAAAATGAATAAAATTTTGTCTCCAGCTTTTTAAAGAATTAGCCAGAGCAAGCAGTTTGAAGCCAAATTGAAATTTTCTGAGGAATTATTCCTGTTGTCACTTCCTTGTTTAAGAATAAAACTGAACATTTTCAAATTTCTTCCCCAAGGAAGTGTAAGTTTTTGTGAGTGATAGTTTCTTTCTTTCTGTTTCTTATAATGCAGGTGTCCTACCCAGACAAGTAACTCTGTCAAGTTGTTCTTGTTTTTTCTGTGAGCAACAATGCTAGAAATGTCATGGTTTTGCTGGTGAACAAATGGCAGTCCTACTGTGCGAGTCACAGGAAAGGTAGGTACAATAAACACAGAAAGGAAAGGCTGTAAACTGAGTCACGGAAACAAGGAATAAGATTCCCCTCCACTAGAATAAGGCTGCAGAAGAAAAAAATATTTAAGCAGGTTTCTACCTGAATCAAGGTATTAGCTCAAACCAAAAGCAGCTGAATCAGACTTCAGAAAAATTAGCAATGCATCCATAAACATACATACAGGGACTTAACTTTAAATAAAAGTCATTAGCATATATTTTTTTTTACTCTAAACTCATTGCTTAGCCTTTATCATTTAATCCTGTGCCTTACATTATGAATGCAAGTTTATTACTATATTTAGTATTGTTTGGCCTCTTATTCCACTTTATCACCATAATACCCTTCATTTGTCTTCCGTTTCTCACTTAATGAACTCCATTATGGAACGGGTCCAGTGGAGGGCCGCAAAGATGATCAGAGGGATTGAGCACCTCTCCTATGAGGACAGGCTGAGAGAGCTGGGGCTGTTCAGCCTGGAGAAGAGAAGGTTCCAGGGAGACCTTATAGCAGCCTTTCAATATCTGAAGGGAGCCTACAGGAGAGCCGGAGAGGGACTCTTTGTCAGGAAGTTTAGTGACAGGACAAGGGGCAACAGTTTTAAACTGGAAGAGGGGAGATTTAGATTAGATACTAGAAAGAAATTCTTTACTGTGAGGGTGGTGAGACACTGGAACAGGTTGCCCAGAGAAGTTGTGGATGCCCCATCCCTGGAAGTGTTCAAGGCCAGGCTGGATGGGGCTTTGAGCAACCTGCTCTAGTGGGAGGTGTCCCTGCCCATGGCAGGGGGGTTGGAACTAGGTGATCTTTAAGGTCCCTTCCAACCCAAACCATTCTGTGATTCTATTATTATTCAGTTCTGATTTTTCTACTTTGCTGCTGCTTTTCTCTTGCCTGTGATGCAATCAGAAAATGTTCTAATGTTCACACGCATCTTTCACAGTTGCTCTGAAAACAGACTGTTCATCTCAAAGGCACAGGCAGAGACATTGTCGGAAATATGGCCTTTTCTTATATCACCAGAATCCTCCATTCTGTAGCTAATCCCTCTTTCAGGAAAGGGTCTGATGGCATGTTTTCTGTATAAGAAGTATGTAAGTACTGCTAACCTTATGCTTTGGTTAGGAGAGTTTTGACTTTCTTCTCATCCTGGATCAATACACTGCCTCTTCCTTTTATTGCCATGACACTTTAGGAAGGCAATAAGACTTTACCCTGTTTTCTTCAGCATGGCTTTAATTTTTATCTACTCCCCTAATCGAAAGCATGACATCAATTTGCATATATGTACTATGCAGTTTAACTGTCAAAAGTTCATTCCTTCATACCAACATTAATATTCCTCCTCAGTCCCACCTACCCCCTTCCTGTCATCTATTCTCAGGTGGGTTACAGTGATTACTTCCTATAGTTAGCAGCAGGTGTGAGAACTAGAGACCTCTGTAGCACACTATCCATTTATATAAAATTAATCCTGCAGTATGGCATGGAGCACGTGCAGTGAAGGATACGAAGGAGGAAGAGATGGGCCTGGATCACCTTCCGATTTGCAGATGCTGACTAGGAATAATAAACCTCAATTCTTTGTCTTACCTGTCCACTCCCAATCACTGGTGCACTGAACAAATGGAGCAACTAATGACCATGATAATCTTTTATGAAGTCCTCAGCTGGCTTATGTTCTTCAAGCAGAGACTCCACTTCCTGCAAATGTGTGCATAAAAAAGGAGGATGCAACCCCCATGTCTTACTTTGTAATAATGACTGGTTTAGGGAATAAAAACAATGCAGCTGGTACTTCAATGTTCCTGAACTTCAACAGGTTGTGAAGTCTCATTCAATTGCAGCACCTGACTTCTAACCTTACAAAAGACCAAACCATCTTAATGGAAAATACCAGATCTTGGTTCTACTGCTACCATCCCTTTTAAGCTATGTTCTTAAACTTTCACAGGCTAAGTCTTTCCACTCAGATGCTTTCAGAGTTTTTTCTCTAATCTTAATGTCACTTTTGAGTTCAACATTCTTTTAATCATATCTTGATTTTTATCCACTAAATTCTCAGCACATTACCTATTCTTGCAAGCAGTTTGCTTTTTACAGACCAAAACAGTGAATAAATCATGGATTTACCTAGAATATTAAAACTGTATTCTAAATCTTTCAGCTAAATGTCTTCCAAGGTGCATGTTTATATATCTCCTCAAAAAGCTGCAAGACCAACAAACCAGTTATTCCAGTTCCAGTTCTGCAAGCTATACCTCCTTAATACATAGCAGAAAGAGCACTTAATCTTTAAAAAAATTCAAAATAATTGGTTTTGGTTTTATAATATTCTCTCTCATGCCAGAGAATTCCAAATGCTTTTTCTTCACATTTATAGCCAAACTTCCCCACCTCCTATGCTAAAGCAATCTGATTGAGAATTGTCCATCACATATAGCAATTTCTTCTGAACAGATCCAAACTTTCCATAGAAACTAGTGTATAACACCTAGCAGAGAGTAAATTGCTGACGAAACGCAGAAAACAAATAGCTGTGGGAATATAAAAAGAACATATTGGAGGCAGAGTACAAAGTGTTTTCAAGAAATGGAGAGTCAAAATTCTGCTCATAATGTTAGATATTACACCCAAATTTCTTCTTTTAAAAGCTTAAATTTTAGCATGAGATTTTGTGTATTTTTATACTCAAATTCAAATGGATGTGCTATACAATGGGAAAAAAATTACAGGAGAAGAGGAAGAGTTCTTAAGCATTGCTTTCTCTCTGCAGATTAGCTTTGTGCTGAAGCTGACAGTTTCAGTAAAAGAAGTCAAGTCTCTAATATGCTTCTGCTCCCAGCAGGCTTTTGACATTAACTTAAAAGGAACTTAAATAAATGAAAAATGAAAAAAGGAAAAATTAAAATAGAATACCTGATTTACATTTAGCTATTCCAAGTGGACACCAGTTTAATTCTATTTATGTCAATAGAGCTTGAATGGGACAAAAATTGGACTAATAAATTGTTGAATCTGGTCTCTCAAAGCATATTACATAATAATTACACTACAACAACAACGTAACATTTTCTCTACTGAAACAATGGCTTACATGGATTTTTAATTGCATTTTCATGGGTGTTTTGAAGTGCAGTTGCTACAAGATAGTCTCTCTTGACTGTCAAATGTATTTGACCTTCCATTTTGTACATTAGTAAAGGTACCAAACTTCACTGAATTTCACTGAATTTTTTAGAGTTGGAAGGGACCATAGAGATCATCTAGTCCAACTCCCCTGCCGAAGCAGGATTGCCCAGAGCTAGAGCATGTTACTCAGGACTGCATCAAGGCGGGTCTTGAAAATCTCCAAAGAAGGGGATTCCACAACCTCCCTGGGCAGCCTGTTCCAGGGCTCTGGCACCCTCACTGTGAAGTTTTTTCTCATGTTTGAATGGAACCTCCTATGTTCCAACTTATGCCCGTTACCCCTCGTCCTCTCACTGGCAACCGCTGAAAACAGTCTGGCTACCTCCTCCTTCAAACCACCCTTTAGATACTTATAGGCATTGATAAGGTCTCCCCTCAGCCTTCTCTTCTCCAGACTAAAGAGCCCCAGCTCTCTCAGCCTTTCCTCGTAAGGGAGATGCTCCAATCCTTGAATCATCTTCGTTGCCCTTCGCTGGACTCTTTCCAGTAGTTCCCTGTCCCTCTTGAACTGGAGAGCCCAGAACTGGATGCAGTATTCCAGTTGTGGCCTCACCAGTGCAGAGTAGAGGGGGAGAACGACCTCCCTCGACCTACTATCCACGCTCTTCCCTATGCAGCCCAGGATTCCATTGGCCTTCCTGGCCACAAGAGCACACTGCTTGCTCATTGTCATTTTGCCGTCTACCGGGATGCCCAGATCTTTCTCTTTGGAATTTGTCTCCAGCGGGTCCACACCTAACCTGTATTGGTGCCTGACATTCTTCTTCCCCAGGTGCAGGACCCTACACTTTTCCCTGTTGAACCTCATGAGGTCCTTCCTTGCCCACCTTTCCAGCCTATCCAGGTCTCGCTGGATGATCTGCACGGCCCTCCAGGGTGTCAGCTACTCCTTCCAGTTTGGTACCATCAGCAAACTTGCTGAGGATACACTCTGTCCCCTCGTCCAGATCACTGATGAATATGTTGAACAGGACTGGACCAAGTATTGACACCATGGGGACACCATTAGTTACAGGCCTCCAGCTTGAACCTGCTTCATTAATCATTACCCTTTCGCTCCTGTCAGCCAGTTCTCAATCCACCTCACTGTCCCCTCATCCAGCCCACACTTCCTTAGTTTCCTAATGAGGATTTTATGGGAGACAGTGTCAAAAGCCTTGCTGAAGTCAAGGTAGATGACATCCACTGCCCTCCCTTCATCCAACCAACCAGTTATAGCATCGTAAACTGATACTTTGATATCAAAAAACTGTTTGACGTAGCCCCTAGTCATCACTGAGATTAAAGGTCTTCATATAAAGGTACTTGGCATTGCAAAATTAGTTACTTTCATGAACACTTACACAAATAACTATAATTCACAGTAAATGTCCAGCATTTATTGAAAGAATGTTTCCAGAAAACAGTCTGGTTGTTTGGAAGTAGGACAAACACCATTATATTAAAAAGAAGACATTCTCTAAACAGCCTAACAACCAAGAAATGCGACTTGATTTATCAGTAATTGTAATACACAGGACCAAAGAGAAGAACTGGTAATATCAGGAATTCTGATTTTCAGATGTTGTGACCCTTGTCCCTGCCTCTGAAAAACAATATTCTCGGCAGTATAGAGGAATGTACCCTTTCATATCTCAACAATCACAGTTTACATTTCCCTGTGCCAAATAATTTGTTAAGAAAAATTCAATTCCTCTTTCAGGAATTGAGGAATTTCAGACAGGCCAGAGCTCTAACACATTGGGCTTGGGACCACTGGCATTCTGGCAGTTGTCCTTACCATACAGAACATGGATAAGAGATAGAGATAACAGATGAACCCCAAAGCAAACTGCTAGTTCATGTGGAAAAACCAGCACCTATAAAAAGGAGTAGGAGTCACCATATATAACCAGCTGAGGAGAACTCTTACTGTAATGTTACTAGATGAAAAAAAGTTTTCCTCAGTCTTTGACATTTTAAATTGGGACATGGACAAATGTAATCTACCTACCCCTCCTTCATATATATATGGGATATGTGGGTGTTAGGGTCCCTTTCTGGTGTCTCCATTTCACAAAAATTCGCTGATAAATCTAAAATAGTCCAAATAAACTCCAGAATTTTTTGATAGCTTGAAAACTTGCAATTTCAAGTTCCCTTTTCTGGAATTTACCAACATACTTAGTATATAGCTATTGTATTTGGACATTAAGGCCTGCAGATGTAGTTTAAGTAGGCTAGAAATAGCCAATTAAGAATTTCTTGCAGGCACAGGATATTTTCTGCTAATACAAATGGTAGAAAATTTCTACCTGTAGAAATTTCTTCAAGTCCATTTTCCTATTTTGGTGTAAAAGATAGGTTGGGGAAATTTGCTAGTACCCAGTTGAATGGTGACACAAATGAGAACTAGCTGCTCCTCACTAGTAGGATTGGAACTTCAAGTTGAACTGAATGGGTGACTACACCTGTGTCACTATCCCTAGCTCTTGTTAACAGAGAACTGGGAGTATCACCTAGTGGCAGGCATAGTTACAGAAACACTGTAACAAAAGCAGCTACAGTGGGTCATCAATAATATTATTATGCAGGTAATAAACTAATACTTATTTTTTTTAACGTTAATTGGGAAGTAAACTATTAGGTTAGGTGCTATCCATTAAACTGAGATTTGTTTTAATGTGAAAACAAAATTATAAAGCAATTTAAAAGATCAGTTAAGGGTCTGGAATGCACATTCCATGAAGATTAAAAACAGAATTCACCACTATGTCAGTGTATTTGCACTCAGATTTAGCATCAGTTTTCACTTATTGGAGAGAAACAAAAAAAACCCAATCCTGTTTTCAGTTTGGACATTCAAAACTGTCAAGTAGTCAATATTATCTTTCTTCTCTTATCCTCACTCAGATGTGGTGAATGCTTTCTTCAAAATATAACATGTATTTCAGCTTTTACCTTACTGTATGACAGAAATTATCTTTCAAATACCCCATATTCTTCTCCACAGAATATTTTTCCTATGCTAAACAGCCACCCAACTCTCAATGAAAAATGTTGGGTTTTCCTCTCGCAAGTCTTTAAGATTTCCAATACAGCTTCACAACATAAGATCAAGGAGCTTTCCAGGTTAGAAAGCTTTGGCATGTGCTGTTTGCTAGACACTGTTAAATAACATTATCACAGGTTGCTAAGCCCAAGGTCTAGAGCTCTGTCGAGTTACTGATTATGTGATTGTTAAAAGGCAAAGCTGTCATTTCATCTAGCAACAGAGTAAAATATTATTTTGTGTTATCAACAAGAACATATCACTGGTAAAACCAGATTAAATATGAAATTACATTTGAATAACCTATTATATTCTTTAAGCGAAGCTGTATGAATTTATTAATCAAGTGACTTGCTAAGCAATAAAGTAACAGTGATTCAGACTTTTAAGAAATAAGTAGTTTTACAGTTATTGCTTCTTTTTGATGCTGCTTTAATAACATTCTTGTAAATTTCTATCGGATGCCTGTAAACAGCAGCAGTACCTGAAGCTATAATTATCAGGCAGATGCACACTCAGTTCACAGACACAGCACCTTGCTATTAAAATAATAGAAATATATGTAACACCTCACATTAATGTTCTTACTCCTTACATACTGTAGCTCATTTGTAAAACAAATTAATTTTAGGTGAAATCTTTGAATTAAACAGGGGATGGGGAATTGTCATTTCATAGAATTGTCTGTGGATTTTCAATAGCATTGAGTACTCTTTAGTGCCAGTTACCTGTTGTAACACAAAGAATTTTAGCAAATGTAAAGAAGTTCCTCAGCAAATACACCACCTACCCAAGCCTTTTAATCCTTATACTTCTAATAAATATAAATTATTCTTTACATAGTTGATACCCGCTCTCTTCCTTTCAGCAGACCTTTGCTTCAGATTCAGGTTTCCAACAGACTGATTAGTAAGAATCAAATGAAGTAAGCAGAGTTACCTTTATTTTGCTCCTTAGCACTTGACACATACCCTCCTCTTCCGTCTTTTTTCCCTCACTCCTCACTTCTCACTCATCACCCATGGTCTTCCACTTCACTTCCCTGACTTCCCTATTGCCCAAATCTGCGAATCCTTTTTTTTGTCAAACTCAGTATGAAACTGGCATTTGCACGTTCCCTTGGAGTAATTTTCAAACACTATCTATGGTAGGATTATGGAAATATGGCTGAACATGCTTACGTAGTACATGCAACTTTTTATATTCTTCTTCAAATTTTCCCCATAAGGAAAAATTCTCGTAACAGCAAGGGAGAGCTTGATGGTGACATGACTAAATATCCCAAAGGAAATACATTCATTTTAGTGATAATACTAAGTCATATGTCTGAACTTAGTATTCAAAGCACACTACAAGTATTAATTAGCCCTACTATCCCTCCTGTAATATTATCATAATGCTTTTACACAGCAAAAACCAGACAATTAATTAACCCAAAGTCATATAAAACTCTATGCTGGAGCCAGCACTGTAATTCCTAAGCACCCTCACTGCTTACCCTGTGCTCTTCTTCCACGTTAGCTTCTATTTTACAAATTGCTGCATAATTGGAGGAGTACTAAATTTCCAGTCATTTACTTTTGAATGAGGTCATAAAAATTTAAACTTATATTTTTGCTTTATAGATCTCAAAGTCACATTTACTTTTTGCTTTATGAATACAGCAAGTTTCTAAATTCCCTAGAGTTCCCTGTAATATTCCTAAATAAGGAAGTGACAGAGAAAACTGCAGCTGTTAAGCAATTAATTAAGTACAACAAAGTTTATCATCCTTTTAATTCTATTCCCTTAACTCTGGTTTACTTCTATTTCTACCTATAATCATCAACACTTAAGGCAAAGGCCTGCACGATACCAATCAGGATACTACACATAGTTGTGCACAGCTTAGGTGTAAAATGTCCAAAAAAGAACATCTTCCTGTCTTGGTAATTGACCTTAAAGTTAGTTGAATTAATAACAACACATGGTCAAAAATTTAATCCCAGGCGAACTAGCACTAGAGTGAAAGTCAGTAGTGTCTACTGCAGTTTCAAAAAAAAATAATTTTACAAACCTCAGGAAAAGATATATTCAGCAGCCTAAAATCACATGTGTATAGACAGAAAGTGATTTTAATTAGCAGGCTAGTCTCTAGAAATTCATGAGCAATACTAATAATGTTTCAAACCTGAATATTTTTTTGCTTTTTAACACAACAGGTCCCTTAATGACATAGTTTGCTTTCATATCCAATTTTCACACTAAATATGCTTAAAAGCCTCTCCCAAACAACACACACCAGCTAATAACCAATTTGAAAAAAAGGTGATATTCAAATCCAGTGCCACTTTCTGCTATATACTCTTTTTAATGAGCACAGCAATGCTTAGCATCTACCATGTGGAGTGAATCAGTGTCCCCTATCTTCCCTCAAAATCTGTATTTTCTACTGGGTCTTGAAGATTGATAAATTCTTGGCATTTCTGGGTCAACCTCACTTCATATGGTCCTGATTTTTGTCTATTGCTGTCTTTATTGCAAATCTTATTGTCTTTCTGCACACTTTACTATGAAATAGTAATGTCAGCTTGAATTTTGTCCCTGCCTTGCCATGGACCTGGTCCCATGACGACTTGTCATACAGCAGCCTGAATAAATAGCCCTGTGATGTCTCGGCCTCCCCACCCTGCCTGGTACTACAACAGTGCCTCCATGGTGGGTGCCAGGTGGGGCAACAGCTCTGGAGACCTGGTTTAGCCCTGTCATGAGTACATCAGAGTCTGCCAACATCCGGAGCCATGACATACCTGACACAACACTTCCAGACATAGGATTTGCTTTCCCACATGTGTAATTTAAAGTTTGAAATTCCATTGTAGTCTCTAATATGTGGCTATCTATCTTAACGGTTTCTTAGGTATGATAAGATCTCCAAGAACATCTACAGAAAACAGCTTCCTCTGCTGAGGTGTTTTGGGTTTTTTCAACTTTTGTTTCAATACAAAGCCATACTCCTTGAATTTATTGACTATAAAGAAAGCACAAGTGTGCATCTAGCACAAAACAGAATGGGCCTCTGTTGTATTCTGGCACTAAGTCCAAGGGGCATTATTCCACCTGTAGCAGATATAATATCCAGAAAGATGGAATATCATTAGGCTAGAACAACATTAATATACACATCCTAGCCTGACTCCTGCATTGCAATACAATGTATCCACAAATAGTCCCTGCTGGAATACATCTCCAGACATTTATATACATCCTACAAGTTATGTAGTGGCACAACGAGATGCAACAGAGAAAAGGTACAACAAGGGAGATTCTGGTAATATATTAGGAATAAAAGCTTGACTGGACAGGGCCCTGGGGAGCCAGATCTCAGTTGAAACAGCTTTGATTTAGGGACTGGGCCATGGACATTCAGAAGTATCTTCCACGTTAAATTAATGTTTAATTCTGCCTGATTCCATCTCTATTCAGAGTTTATAGCACATTCAGATTTTTTGCCATCGTCTTGTTCATGCTTCACGCTAGAAAAGATTGTTAAACATCTTATCCTGTAATTTACTGGCTGATGTTTGCAGATGACACCAGGTTAGGTGGGAGTGTTGATCTGCTGGAGGGTAGAAAGGGCCCCGTACCACAAAAAAGACATCGAGGTGCTGGGCGGGTCCACAGAAGGGCAACAAAGATGGTGAGGGGTTTGGAGAGTAAATCTTATGAGGATAGGCTGAAGGAGCTGGGGTTGTTCAGCCTGGAGAAAAGGAGGCTGAGGGTAGACCTTATCTCTCTCCACAACTACCTGAAAGGAGGGTGTAGAGGCGGGGGGGTCGGTCTCTTTTTCTCTTTTCCCAAGTCACAGGCGATAGGACAAGACGAAATGGCCTCAAGTTGCATCAGAGGAAGTTCAGATTGGATATTAGGAAAAATTTTTACAATGAAAGGTTATTAAACATTAGAATGGGCTGCCTTGGGAAGTGGTTGAAGCACATCCCTGGGGATATTTAAAAGACAGGTTGACGTGGTGTCTAGTGACATCATTTAGGGATGTTTTTTTATCAGAGTTAGGTTGATGGTTGGACTAGATGATCTTTCAGGCAGATCCTTTCAAGCAGTCTTGGTGGTTGACATAAACAGTCACAACTTATCCTTTCTCCTTCAACTGCTGCTGAGGAGTCAACACATTCACAAATCATGTCTGTATGTTACACAAGCAAAACTGAAAAAAAAGAGTAATTGTTCAGGAGCCATAGCTATTACTAATGCCACTGTGGATCTAAACAATTTCTATTAAATAATCTGTGCTCTTAGTGCTTATTCACCAGATGTTTTTAGCCCAAAGATTTATTATTATTCCTCCCAGAAGTAACTTCTCTTTACACAAGCATCTTTACATATACTTAACCTGGAGAGACTAACATCAGATAAGAAAAGCCATCTTGTGTTCTAAAGTTTAAATAATAAACAAAGGCATACTTATGAAACAGATTTCTAATATGATCTAAGGAATTAGGAACATGTTAAATGGGTCATTAAATCACATACAAAGAGAGAGAGAGGTATAAATATTAAAGCAATAATTTATTATGCAGAATTGTCAAACAAGTATCCTCTCTGAGCAGTTTTCTATTAATAATGCAAAGGAGATGCTGTATCTCCTACAATAACCCACCTGGCATTTACATTCCCACATGAGTCTTCTTTTTATGGGGGTAATTATTCTCTTGACTGTAGGGAATGGAAACTACAAGTGGAGCCTATTGTAAATTAAGGCTAACGTTATGTAACAAATTAGCAAAGACAAGGGGATTTAAAAAACCAAGATGTTATGTATATAATTCCATGTGGCAGGGCAAGGATTTTGATTCCTGACATTTCCCATATCAAGGGTAGTTAAATGAGCTATGTTAGACCTTTACCAGCTTTAGAAAAGAAACCAAGAAAGAGATGCTTCCATGTGGTGGTCCTTCTTGTGCCTGTTCAGGCCATCATTCATGAGAGGAGAGGGAGAGAGGCAAGAGGCATGATTCATCACTGGCATTTGGAAGCAAGGTACACCAGTTCCTCCTTCATCTCAGGTACATGATCCGACAATAATTGAGAGAGAATAGGTGATGCATATTAGCTCTAAGAGGAGAAGCACAAGATACTTTCCTACTTCTTATCACACTCATGCTCCAATATAGAATTAAAATGAAATCCATTTCTGTGAAAGACTGCAAAATATAGAACTCCTGAAAACAATGAAGAATTATTTCAACATGGGTTCTGCTAAGACACTTCTTTCCTGATTATTTCCACATTTCTTCCATCTGGCAAAAGCATTCAAATTAATGTACAGTTTAATCTCTTTCCTGACATCCTTCTGAACATATGGAATCACATCTGAATTGCTTTCTAGGTTAATACATCTTGGGTTTTCAGTTTGTAAAACCACACAGAATTAGTGAATAATAATAGAATAAAACTATTTGGTGAAATCCTAAAATATTAAAGAAAGGAAAAAAAAATTACACAGGTCAATTAACCCAGCATATGTTACAAAAAAGGCACGTTGGATGAAATTACATCTGACTAGAAAGGTTTGATTAATACTTTGTATTAAATACAGGCTTTTAGTTGAGATATGCAATTTGGCAACTACAGAAGCCTGAAATTTTGCAAATGGACAGTATTCTCATATGTCATAGAAACCATAGTTTTTACCTGCAAAGTTTTCACCATCCTACTAATGTCCCTTGTCACATTATAACACCCATTTAGAAACTTGGGTTCCAGTTTAATTAAGGAATAACAATTCTATAACAAAGACATCATTCTGAAACATCATTCTGAATTACTGACTTCATAAAAGAGAATGACAACACAAATTTCCCTAAAAATTCTAGTTTTATTGTACAAGTACAGAAGACAGAGCATATATTTTTTTTAAAGTGTTTTCATATTTTCAGAGATTTTACAAGCTATGGAAAAATCAGAAGTTTTTCACACCAAAGAATTTAGTAAAAGAGAAGTTTCTACAGTAAGTGTTTACACCTTATATACAAGTTCATTTTAACTATACATGTGAAATGTAGCATGCCAAAATTCTGACTGCTGAATTACATTTTAGGGAAGAACTCATAATTATGGCCTTTCTTTTTATTAATAACTACGTGTACAACTGAAAGCAAACAAAAAAATATAGTGAGAGCTATATATAATATAGATTAATTTAGCTCTAGGTCTTTTGTATTTTTCAGCACTTAACAATGACAGTGTTCCCACAGAGTTGTGACTATAACCTTTCAAGAAATTTGTTTAATTACCTACTCTCTACATTAAGTAGAAGTTGTCATTGTTTGCAGACTATGACATCCTTTCAAGGTTATTTTTGGGACATGAAATTAAAGAAGTGTCCAGACACATAAAACCGCCTTGGTATTTCACACTGACGTGAATTAATGAACCTTCAGTATCAGGAAATCTAATATGTTCAGAGTTGAATGTAAATGCTAAATGGTTGCTTAGTAGAATACTAACACATTTCTTCACCCACTTCCCTTCCCAGCTTCTTTTTTACTAGACAATATGGTAATTACCAGTCAGTTGAAGAGTTTGGGAAAAATTAGCTGCTGGTTAATGTACCTTTAAGCATCTTAACATATTCAAATTAGTGATAATATAGTTGTGTTTAGTAATGAGAATACCCATATGTCCATATTCTACAAGCAGTCTGTCCATAACAAGATAGATGTTATTTCATCTCCAAGCAATCTGAAGGTGTAATAAGAGGATAAGACACTGAAATAATCTTTTAATTAGGCATTTACGGTGATTTCCTTGTCATACTCTAATTTTAAATTATTCAGTTTTAGATTGTCCATCTTTCATACTCCTTAGTTTTCACTCATGAAAATGATCCTGTTTCAGCAGTATTTCTCATGGGGAAAAAAAATAACAAAAAAATTTAAAAATCCCCAAACTTGCTAGCTCAAGTGTTATTGTCACCATCAAATATCCCAGTTAGAGTATGAACTTGACTCTCAGGGAGGAAATCTACCTGTACCATGCAAATTGATATGCAAATATTTTAGACTAAACTTTTTGAACACCAGGTTATTGTCAAACATAGGAGTATTACTGTTCAGAATCTGTATTTTTAAACCAACAATATTTAATCTTATTATGGGAAAATATGCAACAGTTCTGATTTAGTGTCCTGTAGAACATCGCATTGATGATGAGCTCAAGTTTTTCACTGTGGTCCAGCACAGAGTCCAGAAGAATCTAGAGTTTGGATTCTCACTTAGCTAAGAATTATTTAAATTGTTTGCTGCTACCATGTTAGAAATTAATGTCAAGGGGCCAGTTTTCTTTAATAACTTTATCAATGCTCTGGATGAGAGGATTGAGTGCACCCTCAGTAAATTTGCAGATGACCCCAAGTTGGGTGGGAATGTTGATCTACTTGAGGGTAAGAAGACGGTACAGAGGGATCTGGACAGGCTGGATTGATGGGCTGAGGTTCATCAACAGGGCCAAGTGCCAAGTTACAACAACTCGGGTCACAACAACTCCATGCAGCACTACAGGTTTGGTGAAGAGTGGCTGGAAAGCTGCCAAGTGGAAAAGGACCTAGAGTGTGCCCACCTGGTCAAGAAGACCAATAGCATCTTGGTCTGTATCAGAAATATTGTGATGAGCAGGACTAGAGCAGTGATTGAATACCATGTTCAGTTTTGGGCCTCTCACTACAACAAAGATGTCCAAAGAAGAAGAATGAAGCTGGTGAAGCTTCTAGAGCACAAGTCTTATGAGGATTCCCTGAAGGAACTGACGTGGTTTAGCATGGAAAACACAGATGTTGAGGGAAGACCTTATGGCTCTCTACAACTACCTGAAGGGAGGTGGGTGCTGATCTATTTTCCCAAAAGGGAACCAAGGGAGGTTTAGACTGGATATAAGGAAAAATTTCTTCACTGAAAGGGTTATCAAGCACTGGAGCAGGCTGCCAGGGAAGTGATTGAGTCACCATCCCTGGAGGCATTTAAAAGACGTGTAGTTTAGTGGTGGACTTGGCAGTCTTAACAGTTGGACTTGATGATCTTAAGGATCTTTTCCAATGTAAATTGTTCTATTCTATTATTCCATGATATGAAGGGAGAAAAAAAGTAAAATGAGAAAGTATTTCTTTAAGCACCATAGTTTATGAGTTGACAGCTCCCCAAATATGAATTGAATTTACTATTTGATGACAGGAATCAAAACTGTGTCTGGAGGGAAAAATGCAGAAAGCTCTGCTCATTCCTGATTGTTCAGGAGAACAGTTTTCCTGCTGTGCTCTAACCTCAATCTCTGTTGAAAGTGGAATCCTAAAGTAAGTTATGTTACCCCGCTATGCATGTATTATACAAACAATTTATTCTAGCCAATAGAGAATTTCTCAGGCTTCATTGAAAGGCATGCTCACTTATGCAAACTTTACATTACTTTGCATCTTGCACTTGCATTTTATTTAGTCATTTGATCTGATTCAGTTAGGTGATTTTTGCATTAATTCCTAAAGAAACATTATATGCATAAAGAACCAGAAGTTATTATCTTTATGGTCTTTCAAAATCAGGTCTATTAATACCTAATATGCAGATATCTAAAGATACCGTAAACAAAAACAAACAAACAAAAGCAAAAGAAATTCTAATCGGTCAAATTAACTAAAAACATAAAATCAGAGTATTTTAAAAAAATAACTTTTTTAAAAAAATTGCTAGGGACAAAATACAGCACAGTGCTGGAAATGGGGTATTCAAAACAGACTTCTGAAGGGGATTAAGGCAGATTAAAGCTAACACAGAAGCACAGATGGGAAAAAGTATACAGAAATCCATGGAAATTCTTTCAATGAGAACATACATAATCACTTTTCCAATCCATATTAAGTAGGAGAACTCAAAGGAAAAGTATTTCCAGTCCAGGTTTTAAGTTACACTATGTAGTCATATTTTCTTTTCCTTTACTTACATAAAAAGAAACTATGAGATCTGAAATTTTTCTTGCTTGTAAACCCTTTTTCTTCATAACCACCTTATTCACATCTGTCCTACCCTACCCTCTTTATTGTGTTTCCTTTCTCTTCCACAAGAGAAAGACTAAACACAGGTCACAGAATACACTGATCTCTTGTACAATTAGCCCTTATTAGCAAAACTGTAAGAGCACAGGAAGAAGAAGGACAAATGCTCTCATTTAAATTTCAAGCTGTGCAGCACTGAGGGTTTCATGAGTGAAGTTCAGTTCCCTCCTCCTGTCCACTTACCAACCTTCCCAAATGCAAACGCAAGCTATTCACAAAACTGAATCCAGGCTGGTTTGCAAGTTGCCACAGAAATAAGTAGTAGCTACTAATTGTAAAATAAATCTAAATAATTTCTTCTAAAAGTATTCTTGGGCACCCAGTGTTGGCTGCTGGCATTTAAACAGCTTTCTGAGTAGCCACAAGTTGACATGTAGTGTGTACATGAAGATATTCCTCAAAGAAACACACACAGACTTAATTTTGTTCTTGGAGTTTGTTTGAGTTTCATAGCTCAAACTGAAACCTTAACAGGTTGATTAAGCCTTCTTTTAACCTCCTAACTTAAGCTCTACCTTCAGCTACAACTCCTAGAATTCATAAGCTTAAATCAGAGCAGACTAGTGGAATATTCTTTTGGATAAATTTACGAAATAGTAATTCCATAGTGCAAGACTTCAGGAATCACAAAACTGATTTAAATTTGAGTGCAGTTTCTAAGACCTTCAAATTTGTGCAAAGCTAGTTATAGCAGACTACCCACCACAGTACTCAGTCAATTTACCTCAGCAGAGCATCGTAAATCTGAGCCTTTTCATCAATGCACATAGCTGACCTTACTTTGATCTACAGTTTCAGTGCTTCTTGTTATCCATTAGATTTTTAAAACTTTTTCTTCAATTCATTTATTTCACTTTCCCCTCCCATCCTACTCATTTAAGAAAATGGCTACAGGACTCGTTTTAGTATCTGCAGAGATCCAATTTATTAATGTTCTCACTAATAATTAGATTTTACTTTTTAAGAAGGATTATATCAACATTTACAATTGATTTTGGGGGCTGTGACCAAAGCTTACATAATAGAAAAAACATTATTTACCTATTAGACCTTCCTCCAGTAAGAGGAAAAATAATGTGGTTGAAAGTTTATGTCTATGATGCGGGGCATGTAAGAGGAAAGAATGAAAGGGATTCCCAATCTCTATTAGAGATTACTAAACCATTAAGAAAAACACAAACATCTCTCTGACACATTAACAATGACTTCAGAGACTCATATTCTCTCACTGCATCTAGTGAGAATTTCTTAAGAGTTTTAATGGATAGTTCTGCTTAAGTTTTTACTTTGTACTATGGTTTCAGGATAATCTATAGCCATAAATACTGATTGTACTACTGTTCTTAGCATAATAGCTTTACAAGTATAGCACAGTAAAGATACCACTGTTCCTGATAGCAGAGCTTTAGGAATGAAAAATTCCTGTGGAATTTAGAAAGAGGAACACAAGCAGCCTTTCCACTTTACATCATTACGAATTTATCTGTATCCCAGGTAATAAGCTTTTCCACTCTTCAAGGTATACTATAAATTGGTTTTGTCAATAAACAAATTAAATATTAACTTCGATTATTTTTCTTCAAGTAGTCCAATGGCAATTTGCTATTTACATAGTCAATTATCCAAAACAGAGGAATACTGGTAATATTTGTAGCATTCTTCCCAGATGGTTTTGTCAACTCCTAATGTACTTCTGCTTTGTCCATCAGCATGACACTTTTGTATGCTGCAGTTGATTCCCTAAGTCTCTTCTGCTGCAATGATGTAGAAAACCATCTTCTGTGAGTCTGATGAATATCAGGCATAGTCAGACAGCTGAACTATGAATAAACCCATTAATTTTTCTTCTGGGGTGGAAGTGGAGAGGAAACCTTACAGCTGGGTGATCTACCATATGGATTGCAAGGTTGAACACAGCACACAAGTTAGCTCTGAGATAGCGGCTGCAGTCCTGGAGGTTGCCTAGGGCACTTAAAAGGTGTATGTGGCTATGTGACAGTGCAATCTCGAGTGCTTCAGAGAACACCTATTCACCTGCTGGTCTTGTGAATTCACAGCCAAGTTCTTGATTTCTTCCCAACTTTTCCTTCAGTTTTTTTTTACATATGTGTCTTTTTTGTGTGTGTGTCTTGTTGTCATTATACTTTAAAAACCTATTTTCCTTACCCTTTATAAAAAAGATGAGCAGTGACACCCCCACCACATTTGTGACAACCTCCCTGCTTGAAGCCTCTCACAAGGCTGTGAAACAAGGAAAGCAGTCAATAATAATGCCTACTAAAGTCTGTTGTGGTGACCTTACTGTAAGGTTTTCTGGGAGAAGTTGAGATTAGCACCTTCTTTTAAATAAATTAACAGATAATGATGCAAAATACTTCATGGGGCAACTACAAAGCCTGAAATTGAGGTACCTGATGTTTAGATGGCAACTGCAATACTAACTCAACACTGGTCAGTCTGAAAACCTAAGTCACAAGTTTCTGATGAACCTTCATCTGCAGGGATTTGAGCCGTGGACTACTGGATCAAATAAAAAGTCTAGATGGGTGGGAAACTGCCAGGATCACATTTATTATTTCTTTGTCTGCCTCCAGGAGAACTTTCAGTAATTTGAAAAACTTTTCTGTCACTCTGAACCTTTTGTGGGATTAAATCTTTTTTCTAAACTCCAGAACAGTGTTGACTTGAAGGTCTCCAGCATTGCCTTGTGTGAAACATAGATCCTGCATAACCTTACATAGTTTTGTAAGGTAAGGCTGGACTTAAGTTGTCTCCCCTCAGTACGCAGTCCATGAATCAGGTGAGCTACCACTCAGCTCTATTGAGATGTCCTTGTGGTCACTAAGACGGTTTTTCTTAGAGGGTTTTTACACTGAATGTTAGCTGTGAATGGCGTGGAAGAGGAATTAAATTCCTACTGTCAGTTGTCTTTTAAGCTCCTTAAGCACGAGTAACTATGAATAAAACCTCTTTATGACATGAAAATATTAACTGACATCCAAAGGCCATTGTAAGCCAGTTTAATTTGTGGAACATCTAACAGAATGTGATATTCTGAAAATAGATTGGAAAAAACAGAAACCCCATCCCAAAGCTGGGCTAGCCTTTTAAAAACCAAACCAAAGCAAACTAAAATGAAACAAAACAAAGCAAAAATTAGCCTTTTTTCCTCTTTCCCATTCTTAACTTAATAGCACATTCTATTTGACATTTTTCCTAAGAATAAAAAATCAGCCTTTATTTGAAATTAAATTGAGATTATGGCTAGATAACCATTTTACCAGGGTTTCACTAAAATTGTTGAACATAAACATTAGTGCATATCCATTATAGTGGAGAAACTTTAATACAAGTAAAGTCCGTGTAGTTCCTTTTTTTGTTGCATTTTTGAGTGCTAAGACTCATCTCTCTTACGAAGAAAGACTGAAAAAGTTGAGGTTGTGCAGCCT
Organism: Tringa tobata; assembly: GCA_033628505.1. Lineage (NCBI taxonomy): Eukaryota > Metazoa > Chordata > Aves > Charadriiformes > Scolopacidae > Tringa > Tringa tobata. The sequence goes on along the minus strand of JAHREE010000152.1, from coordinate 9,333,417 downwards.
CGAGAAGAGAAGGCTCTGGGGACACCGTATTGAGGCCTTTCGGTATATAAAGAAGTCTCATATGAAAGATGAAGAAAGACTTTTTACCAGGACCTGTAGTGACAGGCCAAAGGGCAATGGTTTTAAACTGAAAGAGGATAGATTTAGATTGGACATAAGGTGGTGAGATGCTGGAAGAGGTTGCCCAGAGAAACTGTGGATCTCCCATTGTTGGAAATGTTCAAAATCAGGTTTGATGGGGCTTTGAACAACCTGACCTAGAGAAAGACATTCCTGTCCATAGCAGGGGGTTGGACTAGATAGTCTTTGAAGGTCCCATTCAACCCAAAACATTCCATGATTCTTTTGTATGATTCTATGTGTATCTATGCAAAACATTTTGTTTTGAGGGTAAGTGTTCTTTGTTGTGATGTTATTTTGAGCAAAAGAACTTGGGAAAGAGTAAGTTTCACCTGAGGTGGACTATGGAAAACTTCTTTTGTAACTTTTCTAATGTGATATTAACATGATGAGGTTTGTGTCACTTAAACGGTTCAATTGTTTGACCAAAAACCTTTTAACTGCTTCATGTATAAATCGGAAAAACAGAGAGACTGTTATCAGTGTGAACTTTTAAACTGTAATCCCCAGTCACACTACCGCAGAACTGAGGCAGTAAGCTTCTAATTTGAGAAGAAAGACATGTGGCAAGCATGCAACATCCTCAAGCAGACATCCAAAAATGATTTAACATACAGTAAATCACCTTAGTTAAAAGCTAAGTGCCTGGAAACCTAAAGGATTTCTTCACACAGAAGTGCAAAAAAAAACTTTAATTGCTTTTCTCCAGAAGTACAGTAAAGAATCATCTGTTTCAGAAAGAAAATGCACAGCAAACATGGAAAAAAATCATACATGTGTGTGCACATAGAAGGACACACACAAAAGCATACACAGACATCATCGCATGCACCTCAAAACTGAAGTTTTTTTATTCCTTAAGCCTTTACTTCTCAAAAAAAAAGTAAAATTATGAGGCTAACTATATAATCTCATTATTATATCCCTTGTTATTCTTAAAATATTAAGAGAGGTAATTATCCAGCTGTAATTCTTCCCTTCTTCTCCCGTTCCTCCTTCATAATAATTTCACTGAATTTCACTGAATTTTAGAGTTGGAAGGGACCATAGAGATCATCTAGTCCAACTCTCCTGCCAAAGCAGGACCACCCAGAGCATGTCAGATCATGCTACTCAGGACGGCAT
>JAHREE010000152.1:9308731-9327334 GCA_033628505.1 Tringa tobata | reverse complement strand
CTTTATTGGTGAATGAAATATGCAGTGCACTCTAAATGCCTTTGTGAAATGTAAAAGTTATTTTACAGGTACAGGAGGAAGGTGTATCCTAGAATCTGCTCAGTCTCTTGTGAGTTTAGTTTTCCAAGTAGGTCTCTAATTCTTTTTACTCACTTAAATGTCCCACCCACTGAAATGTACCTCTCTAAAGATCAATAGCAGGAGAACAGTTGTGTTTTACACACAAAATGTAAAAATGCATGCAATCTTATATAATTACATGGGTGTTCCCAGGTTTATATGTTTTGACAACTAGTGTTTCCGAGCACCTGTTTTTTCATAACTGATCATTTTTTGTCATCACCATATAGTAAGAACTATGACTATTAAACAAAATCCTTTTTATTTGGAGGGAGAATTTCCTGGAAAATGTCACTGAAGAAAAAAGTCACCGAAAAAAATTTTCCAAGGTATAACTTTGAAACTGTTGAAGAAAGGGCTGTGGGAAGTAAGGGGAACGTATGAGCAGCCAGTATTAGGATAATGAAACCTCCTCGTAAGTACTTGATTATGCTGTCCTATTGATGAAATAACTCTTCTAAACCCAAGTTTTACAGTAACAGAAGAATATTCTTTGTTTCGAATAAGGAAAAAATGGATCTGTTTTAACACTTCGTTCCAGAAAATTTAAACCAAGATGCATTTTTGCGTATTTCTATTGGATTGGATAGAGAAAGCAGGGGAGGACAACACTATTGATTCTACATTCTGTACATTCTCTTGCACAATATGTTGTCATTGTGAAGGGTATTGTAAAATTTATTTTATATTCTTATTTATCTTTTAAGAAACAGGTGTTTTGCCTAGGAATGTGCTTATTGGATGTTGATATAGAGAGTAATGCACAGCCTCTGCTAATTCCCTGTGTTCCATCACAAAGAGTAATCCTTTGCTGCTAAAGGGAGTTTTGCCATTTAATAGAATGAAGAAAGACACAAAACAGTACAACTGTAAGCATTCCTTCATCTCCACCAGCAAGAGGTCACTATTGTTCATGTTCAACACCTGAATTATTTTTCTTGAGATTCTGTTTATTTTTTTTTTCCTCATGACTTTCCATGGGTGATGACCAACTATAGTCATGATGCATTATTTTGTGATTTGTAATATACGGGAAAATATGTCAGCTGGCAAATTAAGAGACAGCAAAGCCTGGACCCATTCAGTTTTATTTTTGAGAGCTCACTGTGTGGTAAGGCATATTTGGGAGAATGATCATTTGTACCTTGCTTTGGTGTGCTGATGGTAGTAAATATAGACTTTCCACTTAGCAAGGAAAATGAGCACACTCCATGACTTTTCAAATAAATTATTTGAATAAGACTCTGTGTTGACAGAAAGTAGAGTGAAAGAACAACTGAACCAGTCAGTTCTGTCAGGTCTGTAGGTATTTTGCTATATAACCCTAGGAGCCTTAATATTAAGAAGAACTCAGAAATACCTCTGATAGCTGTTGTTGAATTTCTCCCTATGTAGGAAAGAGGAGTAGGAGTGATCTCTTTTAAATAAAATCTTGGCTGTTCTTGAAATTTTAAGGTGCTTTCAGTTGAAGCATTCCTTTTCATTTCCATACTATAAAGCTTTATTGAGCCCTTGTAAATCTATTATTATTTCAATTGTTCTTTTCAATTTCTGAATCACTGTTTTATATTAATCCAATTCTTGTTCTAATGTTAACAATGAGCTAGGAACCTCAGGAACAGAAATTACTTCCTCATCCAATCTTAAAAAAAAAAAAAAAAAAAAAAAAGAAACTTAACCAAACTTAAGTCATGGTTATGACACATGTACCAAATACATGTCAGAAATGAGACTTCATCCAAACTTCAGTCTCTTTAACATCATACTAGTAACTTTCAGACAAATTCTTGAATACAGCAAGAAGGAATTGTAATCTGATTCAGAAAAGGGTGGAGAACTTCTAGGGAAATTTCAAAAGCAACAGACAGCTATAAACAGAGTTCACAGTTCTGGTAAAAATAAGGCTTTTTCATTTTTAAGTCTTAGGATTGCAAGGTTCTGTGACATCCTTCCCTCCAACCCAATGTCTCCCAAAACTGGATGAATTAATACGAGTTAATAGACAGTAGAACAACAGATATGGTGTATTTATGTTTCAATCATTTTTTGCAATAACCCTCGTAATGATCAGAAATACTCTCAAAATTTTGATTTTTTTACTGTCTCACAGAATTGCCGACATAGAACACCATGACTAGTTACTGACTTACCATGACTACAGAATCCTTACAACTACTAGCAGTGTCACCTGAAATCCCAAGGAGTCCAGATAAATATAAGATCTGTTCAGATGAATTTTCCTATATCTCAGAATCATGTATAGATTTGCAAACAAATATGCCCTACCTTACTTGTTAGTATTAAAAGAATGTACTGCATAAATAAAACAGGTTAGAATTTTATCCTTAGTTTGGTAAACAAACCACTTTTTTAACTACTTAAAAGCCTTACTAAAAGCTGATTATCTTCTTGTGTAATTTACTTTCAATGATGGTTTGATGTTAAGGACTCAAAGGAAAAAAAAATCTTAAATTGTTCTGCTTAGCTTCTCACTGAATTTTTTGCCAGATGTAACTTTTCTTAGTTTTCTATTGACTATGTAGGGCTTTCATCAAAAAAGAAATTTGACTCAGACCATCACTTCAAAAAGAATTTTAAAAATGGGTATCAAACGGTCTGATTGATCTGTTTTCAAATTACTCTATTTTTTACACCCTTCCGTAGACTATACAGCTTTCTGCTCTGCCTAGACAAGGTGAAACATGCAGACAGAACTCCAATAACAATAGATATTTTCCACTGTGTATTAATTTCTCTCTCTGTCAGGTGGTGGGTTTTTTTAGTTTGAATGACCTTGCCCAACAGCTTATTCTGTCAAAAACTGCATTGCCAAATCTAGGATTTGTATCAAAGAAACAGACCTAATCAGATTCTAGTCCTGTACTAAACTGAATAGCATCATCTGTCATTACGGTATCATAAAACTCATTGCATTATCTTTCACACGCAGAAACTTGAGGAGTGTAACAGTGAAGGAGTCTTGTTGGCTTCCAGGCAGGGGCAGTTACGATTTCATTTTCTGTATCCTATAAAATTACAATGCCAACTACAATTTTTCCGTACAAAATCTTTGTAATTTTCTAATAAATGTATGGTAGTTGTATAATAAAATTTCATCATATTTTTAGATGTATGTCAGCTACAGGTAGGTGTGTCTACAAATGACTGGGGAAGATAAAAATTTCCATGACAGATAAGGTTAGCATTTCGTCTCTTGCAGAATTGCTTTGGAAACTGAAAAGAAAGGTGAAAGAGTTGTATGGGATGGGGGGGAGAGTCTGACCTCTCTATAAGTTCTCCTGTTCTTTAGGAATGGAAGGATTTTATCGTATCTTTGCCACCTGTGTAGTTATCCTTATTTCACGTATCATTATGAATCTCTAGGCAGAGGATGTGGATGTTCCAAATTATTTCAATTCCATTTAAACTTCTACATTCTTGGGAACTGACCACTTCATTTTCAAATGGATTTCTATTATTGTGTGCCCTGGGTTTATAAGTAATTTCTCGGCTTCACAGTGAAAAAGTTTCTTTGTTTTTTTCCACATGATGCTGTTTAGCACTTCTAAGTACTTTATCAGGCTTTGGTGGCACTAGTCATTTCTTCTTAGTCACTCCTACCTAAGTAACAACTTAGGATGAAACTTTTGATGAGAGAAAATGAAAACGTAACAGTCAAAATGAGAAATATTTTAATTTTCACCTGTATGTGTCTTATAAGATTTAACAAGATTTGCTAACTGTTTAAAGGAACCATATATATACTATATGTGCTCTTCATGACATGTGTCATTGCTCCATTTGCTTATGTGCTTGTAATATTAGCTCAGTTCCAGAATAGTCACATTTAAGTTTTTCTGTGGGTTAACAGTCAACATTAACAAAGTCTTTCAAGGTTTAGATTTAGAATTATATAACACGTCAGTAATTCATGTAAATTAAGTTACTTACATGTAAGTAACTTAAACAGGCTGAACCACACGATGATATAGTTAGGGAGCTGCTGAATGCTGCAGTCCAAAAGAAGCGAGGCTGACAGAGCTCCACCCCCAACATCAAGTCAGCAACGAGGCTGAGATGTGTTCCCCATAGGCACACCTATACAACACATATATGCATGTACACATACACATATACACAAATAAACATATACACACCACATATCACAGTGTGTCTCCTACCCCAGGAGGGCTGGGACCTGAGCTTATTCCCTTGACTGAGGTGCCCCATCTGCTGTGGTGCCTCTGAGCTCCTTTGCGGATGTTGAGACAGACTTTTATAAAAAACCAACTTATATTAATATATTATTATTAACTTATATTAATCCGTTAAGTAAATCAATTCTTACTACTAAACCTGCTAGGATAAAGAATCAAAGTGTTTGTCTACTCTGGTAAATTTAAAAGTTCTGATTTTTAAAGCTACTCACAAAACTTGTAATAAACATTTTGTCATAGAAAAATTTCTGTATCTATTTTTGCTCCCTTGTTACTATATATGCCTGGTCAGACCAGCTATTGTTTGAGCCCTTCCAAACACCTAAAATAAGAAATCTGTCCTCAAAAGAGAAATGCTCTAGTTATTTATTTTTATTTATGAATATCCTTAATCTCTGTCTTTCCTTAGCCTTGGATGAAAGCCAAAAGCACTTCGTTCTAAAAAGTAGGAATGACTGTGGTTTGCCTTTTTTCTTTTTTTTCCCTTCACAAATTAGACCCAGTTTGTCCAAATTGTTTACTTCCTAACCAGTGAGTTTTTTCCTCATAATTCCTTTAAAAGAGAAGGCAGCTGTCATAAGAAGTCAAACCTCAGGGAAGACGAGATATCTTGTGGATATTCCAGAGAGGCTTTTAGTATCATTTTCTAATTCAACAGGAAAGGCACACAGTGAGATGAACTGAAAGGAGACAGGTCTCCTTGCCAAGCAGTCAAGTTGATAATGATTATATCCAGTTTTTACCAATTTTTGGTTTTATTCTTAATTCTAACAGATGGGATTCATGCAAAAATTTTGACCTGGTTTTGCTACTGAATAGAGCAACTAAAAACAAGTATAAATGTTCATGTGCTCCATATGCTCCATATACTCTATACTCTGCACTGAATTAGTGCAAATATAAATGCTGTACGTATCAACTATTTTATATTCTAAGGAAATTTTCTTTGAAACCAGTCCTGCAGGCCAAAAATTTTTAGTCACTAGTAATAGAGTTAAAAGACTGCTTACATTTTTCAAATATGCTAATCATTTGTACACTGCACAAAATGAAAAAAAAAAATTCTACCAGAAGTAATTTACATTAGTGGACATGTGAAGTTGTTAATCTTATTTATCATATTGACAGATATCTTATTCTTTCCAAAGTTATACAGGACATGCATTGTGCTCGCTGTAAAGGAGGTCCCTATTCATAGGCACTCTGTGGGAGAACAGGATGTTAACAGGATTGTGGAAGAAGCAAAGACCAGAGGCAGGAATAGAAGAACCAGGAACACTGGCAGGGGACCCAGTGAGCAAATCCAGATGACCCATAAACAATGCCTGGCCGCCGGACTGATTGAGGGGAATTCCTCCAGCCTGGCAGTTGTGGGTTGCCAGGGACATGTGGGTTAGGAAAGAAGATACAATAGTACTATATAAACTACATCTTTTTTTTTTAATAAATGATTCTGGTTGCACCTCCGAGCAGGGTCCGTGCCTTCATAAGCTACAGCACTCAGAGCACATACTCTCAGATCTTGGATTTCAGGTATGCCAGCGAGTTCTACTTTTTGCTATTCACCAGCAGAATGCTCTGTTACATACAGAGTCTTGTTGCCAGCTCTTTACTCACGTCATGCCATGCCTATGTTGGCATACCTTATAGCTTTTTTATCACCTCAGATGTCATCTTCCTTCTCTTCCCCATATTCTCTTTCCATCTTCCCACCTGGAGGAGAGATTAAAAAGACACAAAATCCAGATAGCCTTTCAGCTAACCTGAAGAGTAGCCTTTCAGCTACTCTTGTCCAGTCATTGGTCAATATGTGGTTCTGCAGTAAAATCACATAATTTTCTTTCCTCCTCTTTCTTCCATTTTTGGGGTTATTTGCCCATAACTTGCGTTACACTGCTTTTTTAATGAATCATCATTTCGAAGATATGTTGACAAAATCTTCTGCAACTTACTAAATTAACCTTGTTAGTTTCTTAACTACTTTATTTTAAAAAATTGTCTAAAGGGGAATAGGGAGATCAGATTGTGTAATAATGTTCTTATCCTCTTGTAGTAGCTGTTCCAAGATAGAGTTTACTCTTGAAAAAATAGTGTTTTGTAGCTCACATTATCACCTTTAAATCGGTCCTAAATCAGTACTCCTGTGCTGAGCTGTGACTACATGCTCTGGACTGTGCTGTCATTCAAGTTAAATATAAAATCTGAATATTCATATTATAGTAAACATTTTTTATATTCTTTGCAAAGAGCTTAAGCACCTAATTGTAGGCAAATTCTAAATTTTTTGTTGCTTGTGTTTTATTTCACTTTCTCAAGGTGTTAATTTTTATTACATCTACCAACTCACTGCACAGTTGAGCAATTGCTATTTTTGTCCTACATCTGATGTTGTATGTGTGTTCTACCTCACTTGGCAAATAATGAAGGAAAAAAGTATCAATGTTAAGTTATTTAAATTTTATTTAACAAAGTAATTTTCTGTGAACTCAGCAAAGCTTATAGAAATGTAAGAATCTAATTTTATCTCGAGTGACATTACTGAGGAGTAGGATGGGGCTCTGTTAGAATGGTACTGATACAATAAGAATTGCTGAACAAATGTTACAGTCATTTGTTATTTGTACAAATGTTACAGGTTTAAAATTACTAAAAAGTCCCAAGTCAGACTGAAGTGAAAAAAGAACCTTCACTTCTTTTTTCAGTGTTCTCAGAATGGATAAGCCTTTTAATAATTTATTCTGGAGATGATAGTCTGGAAGGGAATACAAAGACATCTACTGCCAATGTTGTCACACTGTCTGTGTTCAGATCAGATTGCTGAGATAGGACATGTGCCTCCTCTCTCCAGAGATGCTGAAATAGAACATACTCTGTCTCTAAACTGTCACAGCTAAATAGCCATGTGTGATTTCATTTACAGTGATGACTTCTTATTGCATTGTTCTGTACATAGTAGATTAAATTCTTCTCTTTGTCAATGTCAATAGGAATTTCACGCATGCATCAGGGGAAAAACATCTAGAGCTATCTTTTCTACCTGTGCACACATATTTCCCAAGTAATTTGTCTAAAAAACCCTAATATTGCACACCGAATTACACGCTTTTCTCTTTATGTACTTTTCCATGTGATCCGCTAAGTGTTGGACACTTAGGTCTAGGTTAATAAACATTGGACAGTTAGATCTAGGTTAATAAATGTATACCACCATATCTATGGGATTAGATTTGCTTTTAAATAAAATAAATATGAAATAAAATTCTATGAAATCACAAAATGTATTCCACTGAGTTGATAGCCGAGTACACACTATAAATAGAACTACGTATGTATATACGTATGTATATATAAGTACATTCACATGTGATACTTTGAGAAATAAACACGTAATCTTTTCTCAAAAATATGTATTTACTAGTTGCACACAAATTTTTGCAAGTGTTGGCCAATCCCTACTGTATCTTTCAGATTAAGACAGGACAGATAAATATCATTTATAAGTACTGAAGCATATGTTTTTCCTCCAAGCCAGTTGATTCTCCAACTGTGCATCCACATGAGCATTTTCTTCTGAAATTCAATCAAATTAAACAGATTCAAGCTCTCTACACATTGTATGAGGCATTAGTAAGTGATATTCAGTGGAAAATAACTCAGTGGAAAAATGAGTTATTGGGAATTAATTTTAGTTGAACTGTTTGCTGCAGACTAGGCTAGGTGTGTTTATGGCTAAATGCAGAGCCATAGTGTGACATTTTGGTTATTTGTGATGCTTCCACATTGTCTTTTTCTCTTAAATGGGCTCCCCTTACTCACAAGACACCTGCAGCTAGCATAAGCCATTGGACTTTGTCTCCCTATGAAAAGTGAGTTTGTCCTTGTGTGTTTCACTCTCGTCTTGCACTAGCTGCAGCCCCATAAAGATGTATTTATGAAATGAAGATGAAGGCAGACGGCAAACTTCATGAACAAAATCACATTTGCATTTTAACTTCAAGTTTTGCTTTTCTTCTGTCAATTGTTTTTCATTTTCTCCACTAAAGGTAAATGTAGTTATGCACAACAGCCTATGCATTTCACAGATTGTAATTATAGCTGGTTCTTTAGTTTCCTAGTTGTCCTTGTGTTATATATAGTTGCCATACTGTGCTTTTTGGTGTTCTGTGGTGATGTGATACATGCTTGTATGTTTAAAAAGCTTTGCAGATTAGATGCAAAACATCTACTGAGCTTTCTATTCTGCTCTGATTCTCTCCCAAAAGTACGTACTCACAGAAACTTCTCTTCTGCTTGAGGTCTTTGATCCTTCTAACACCGCATGTATAGAAGGTCCAGAAAACTCAGCATGCTCCATTTATCTTTTGAGTAGTACTTGTGTACTGCATTTATTTGTAGAAACAGCAAAGATTAACATTTTGTAGGAGACAGCACTCTGACTGAGGTAAACAGAAAAGGTGAGGTCTATATTTCAATAGGTCCATTCAAAAAATCTATTATAGATGTGTGATAGCAAGCTACTGGTGTGGAAGAAGGACCATCCATGGAAAAGTATTTTCACTAGTAATTAAATATGAAGTAATATACTTCTGAAAAAAGTATTAGTGGAGAAAATAAAAACAAAAGCTGAGTAGAAATTGGGTTTTTTTTTATGTGGTGTGGATATAAATTTCTTGTTATTTGACTCATGAGAATTCTATTTGTTAATACTGAGTGTACTGTGCATTTGTGTTTTTACAGTATTTTTGTGGTTTATTTTTGAACGGATACAATCAAACAGGCACTTCTCTAGTACTTCAAATGTATTTCATCAAACATAATTTTTAATAAAATAATATATTAAGAATAACTAATTATCAGACAAGATATTCATTATTTAAAAAAACCTTTTTCTAGCCACTTTTATAGGTGTTCAAAATTCAGATTTATGTGGGTTCTATCTTAATAACACAATAAAATGAAATCACTGCCCTTGTTTCTATTGTGTTCCAATTTTTATATTTTCAGTCTATTTTGTATATAGGTGCATAATTTTGTAACAAAACTATATTCCATTTTGAGTTGTAACTTTAGACAATTGTTAAAGAGGAAAAAAACATGTAGTAATTGCACTTCCTGTAATTAAAGGTTTGTGTTGTGGTATGGAGCAAGAGAAGAAATACAGATTGTGCCACCTGAAATTCAAAAAGAAAATATACTTAATGTTTCAAGTAGTTCAAAATGCAAACATGGAGGAAATAGCAAAATAGACAAAAAATTCATCGTGTTCTTCACTACTCTTGACTGACTCATTCAGTTCACCTGTAGGCACTCTCAGGGATCATTTAGGCTACTAACAAGTTTGGGAATGGTGGTATTGAAGCTTGATTCCTGAGGTTCACATCAGGATGTATTTCATTAACCCATTAGCAATGAAGCTAGAGAGATGTGTGCATGTGTTTTGTTAGCTCCTGTGTTTGTGCTTGAAGGCAGGTGCTCTCCCCCATGAGTCCCACAGTCCACTTATCAAATGCAGAGGTTTGCCTGAGTGTGCTGGGGCTCCCTACCAAAGGAGCACCTCCAGGATTTCCCCCAGAGATAACTGGGCTGCCTGTGTGTGGGTAAGCACCCTGGCTGCACTCTGGCTGGGAGAAAGGTTCACTATTGCCACATCTCAGGACCACCACTGAGCTTCCCAGCCTAATATTTTCCCTGTGCTTTGATAACTTCATAAGCAGTAAATTAAGAATGAAAAAAGTAAGTGATTCTCCCTTACTTCCCATCAAGGTCTATGTTAGTTTTTTCTCATTCTGCCATTCCAATGGTGTCAAAGGAATTTAAATTACATTTAAAAGAAGAAAACCAAAAAACAAAACACCTAAATATCAAACAATCTGAAATTATTCCCAGCTTTCACACATCTTGAGATCCTGGAAAATGGAAAAGTGGATAGTGGATTAAATAATTGAAGAATTAAAGGAAAGAGAAGCATGGCCAACCAATATTTTTTGGAAGGCTCTTCTTGACAAAGGAAATTAATTCCACTAAAATTTCTTGTTATTGCATATGTAAATATGGATGTGGTTTATAATTGGATATATATAGCATATTTGGCTTTTTTACAAAGCTTTGAGTTTGTTGCTGGATGATGTTCTATTTTTAGAAAGGAGCACCAATTAAAGCAGAAGGGAAGTGGATTAAGAGCTGGCTGACAAATCCTCAAGATAGCAGATATGGAACAGTTGCTCTCCAAGAGGAACAACTGCAATGACTGTTATTCTTCAGTTTGGAAAGAACAGGGTCAGCGGGGCTGAGATTTGATCAAAATTGGTAGGATCATGAAGATTAAGGTGAACACACAATTGTTTATCCACCAAACCTCACAGTACTAGAAGTAGGGGGAAGCTAGTAGGGTATCTTTATAAAACAGATAAAAGAAAATCTTATACAATGAAAAAGGAATTTCTTGAAATTGTTGTTAGAAGAGACTCTTGAGGCAGAAAGTATTAGCATGTTCATAAAAGAATTGGGTTAATTTTTCCTCTGTGAATGTACAGAATTCACAAACAAGGGTAGTGGGCAGCAATAAATCCCTTTACCTTTCCTGTTTTTGGGAACGTGACTGGAACTGATCCACCACTGCTCTCTCCCTGGACAGCATTTCCCATTCCTGAGAGACCAATGCTGTGTTACAGATCTCACTGACCTAACACAGTAGAAGATTTATAATTTTCTATCAGTAGATGTTTCTACAGAGATTTCATAAGTATCAGTCTCAGTTCTCCTGCTCTCCTAGTTAATGGATTTAATATTTTTGCTGATTTTTTTTCTTTTTAATTGAGTGACTTCTTTTTAAAAAATTGCTTTTAATTATTAGTCTTTATTTTCTTGCTATAATAAAATATAATAACTGGATAAGTTTAAATTGCTCCTTCATCTTGCATTAAAGTAACACAAATACTGATTTTGAAATAGCTGGGGTTTTTTAACAATATCATAAAGCTTTGATAGTGAACATGGTAAAAGGAAAACAGTGATGCTTGACCCCCATCATTTGCTGTAGTTCACTGATCGATTCAGGTGTTAGGTAAGCACAGAGCTGATTGAATTTTGGGAAAAAAATGTTGAAGATTGATTTAACAATGAGCTATATTCATCAGAATATTGTAGGGCATTACAAAAGACTGAAGATATGTAATTCACATAAAAAAAAACAGAGATGCAGGAGAGAGATATAAGATCTTTGTTCCCTAGATTATGTAGCAATTCACCTATATTTTGGAAACATAGCATGAGATGTGAAAGTCATACCTTCAATGCTGTGACTTTTTTTACAGTGATAATGCAAAACATTGTCCAGAGAACATGTTAATTTTGCTTGAGCTGTGCCTGGCCTGTACCTATAACTGTATTTTGTACCCCTCATAAACCCAATGAGTCTGTTTGGACTTGTGGAAAGTTCTGGTAAAACGAGTTTGGAATTATCCTGAAACTACTTGTATTAACTACAAGAACTTTTATTGAGATTATTCAAGTGAAAACTAAAGCTCTTTACTCTTTCAGCTTTTTAAATGGGATGAAAGTGATATGGAAGATAGCTGTCTTCTATGAAAAAAAATGATTTTTTTTTCCTAACACGCTTATTTATTTCATCTCAAAGAATGAAAGCACTCTGCCTGCTCTCTTCCTTGTTTTACTTATACATCCAAATATCAACTCATCCTATGTGGAAAACAATAGTATTTGTTTCAAAAATACCCATGATTTTAATAATGGAATTGTGGGATAGAGGTATGTGGGTCAGTGAACAGGAAAATGCCAGGGATCAAAATCTCCTTTCATGAAATTTCACTGAATTTATTGAAGATATAACAGTGAAGAACAGAAATGTGCATCTCCATGGATATAGTGTTTCAGTAGAATCCTTCAGACTAAGAATTTTATTGATCAAGCAGCACTGATAACTGATATTTTTCTCTTTTCCGGAGTTCAACAATTATCATATTTTGAATATGGAAATATAAAGGAACTTCAAAATTACTAGTAAAATATTCTATTGTTTAGATGTCCGTTATAGTTAATAGCTAATATTTTACTCTTCTCGTTCGTTCTGCTCTTCAGACACTTACTGCAGACTCATACCATGCAACCTGCAAGGGGCAAATACTTTTATATTATACTGCATTCTACTCCAGAATTGTTAATGTGATGTTAATGTTAAACTGATGGTTCATGCACAAACATGATACTTAAGTCATTGAGGAGGCTTGTGCATGTATATATATAAAAACTATATTTAGAATCATAGTATTTTTTTTTTATAGTAGTCTAACTAGATTGGGGCCTAAAACTCCAGTAGGTCTGTTTAAGAATGCTCATATGTGCAATTGTGTGGTTTGCTCAGAGTCCGGTAGGAAGGGAAATAAGGTGCATCTCAAGTATCTGCCATTTATTGGAAAAATGCTGACTTTTCTATGTCAAAGGGACTTTCTTCCCATAACTTAGCATATTGCAATACCAAGCCCATGGCTAACTTTCAGCAGCTTGGTGAATAATACATTCCAGCCTGAGTGGCCTAAACTTACCTGATTTAGATTCTCTACAGGGACTTTTGTATATCTATTCAAATTTGGTGTCTTTATGAAGACAGGTAGCCCTAGACTCATCAGTGTCATCCAGACTTAACTTTGCTCCTAACACTGCAGAATCTTAACAGTAAAGCCAAGAGGGCCAAGTTTTTAGATACAGATTGCAACAAAAAGTTTACAAGTAAAGAATTTCAAAATGTGAGCCCTAAATTAAACTTATCAGCAGTCTATCTTTTTCTCATTGTTTGTAGTCCTTTCTCTAAAATTCTCAAGAAAAATCCAAGTTTACATCTAAAGTTTTAGAATTTGCAGCAAGTCTTCTCTTTCCTTTGTTACCCTCAGTTCTCCCAATTTTTTAAAACAGATACAGAGGAGCTCCCCTTGACTTCCCGTAGTAATATGACTGAATAATATTTTCTTGGTCATTAGATACAGCTCGAAAGAGGAACAAGAAATGCATGGCTCTAGTCATAAAGCACGTTGTGCCAGTTATGAAGCTCCATCCTTAAACACTATCGTTCCTACCCATTGTTCAGCTACTGACTAAATGTCTCCACCGAAACCAGATTATTCAGAATCTATAAACTCAGTAGAGCTTACTTTCTTGCCAATGTCAGTTACTATACAGTACAATGAGTTGCTTATATTTTGTAAAGCTCATGAATTCTGCAATAGCCCCCTTCTATAGGGACCATATGCGATGCTTTTTAACATTAACACATCAGTGAAAAAAATATCGCCAAGATAAAAATATCCCCCAACAACAACTGTCTGATTTTTTTGAGTTTTATCACATCAGTTCCTTCTTCCACATGTCAGAATACCTCATCTTCTCTCCTAAGGACAAAAGCTTTTTTTACATCATTACCCCCAAAATTCAAAAGAATTCTGAAGAGCTGCTAGCAATATAACATGTCACAGAGGAGAAAACAGGTTGAAATATCAACATTCCTTTTGCCCCACATGTGATGATCAAGCATGTAAATTAACTCATGACACATTCAGAATCACTGTAGTTCCTGCATAGAGGGTAACTGGTGATTGTGATTTTCATATAACCCTTGTGTATATGTATATCATTTTCTCCACATGACATGTGAGAAGTATGCATAATCTGTGTGCAGTCCTCTGTGTGGCCTCCATTTGGCTGAGGAAGGAATAACATCTTATACTGGCACCAGATCTGCATTAGGTCCGTATCTTCCTATATGTGAAATGAAAAAGTGACAGTATGGATCATCTGAAAAAGAAAGGCTCATTGCAGAAGACATGCAAATGGGAAAAGTGTTGGGAAAGAGCGGCATCATACTTTTTGCAAAGGGATGTTTTTTGCTGGCAAGAATGAAGTTCTTTCTTTGCCCTACTGAGTTGCTTCCAGAAGAGACAAAGTTTTACAAATAAACATATCAATGTCACATCCTTCTTTTAGTTCTGCATAAGACAATACCCATGACTATAAAATGGATAAAAATGAGTTTATTAAGGGACATAACACCATGTGGAAAGGGAAAAAAAACCCTTAGAAAGATAGGGAGATTGTGGAATTTTTTCAGTTTGTATCTCTCAGAAGAGTTAAAGTTTAGGAAACTGTGGAGATAAAAGAGAACGAAGCCTAGAAATGGCCTGTGGCTTACACCTACCCTCTAGTTGTAGAAGTCTTTGAATCCTCCAGACTCTTTTTTCCCCCCATAGTTCCCTATCTTGCAAAACCGATATATATTTAATATTGCAATACTCAGTGCTAGTGGGGATCATTCTCAACTCCTTTCAATTGTAAAACATCAAAGGAGAAAGAGAAATAACACATGGAAAGGTAGATTAATGTCAAAAGGAGCACTTCTACTGAATTTCATAGATTTAGCACAAGTCCTCTTGTTAGAACAGAAATACTGGTGGAAAATGGGGTTACCTTGGGGAAAACATTACTTAATGTATCTTAAGACAAAGAATGAAATAAGCAAAAATAATCTGAAATATACATTTATGCAGAAATATATATTTCAGATTATTTGCAGAAATCAAACGTTGAGTGATATAAAATTAAGGGGAATTGCAGCTTAGTCATCAGTTTTCAGTGAGATGAAGCTTCTCCAAATATGGAAATGTTGGCTGCACACAGCACAGAAAGCATAATGCATGAAAATGTGGATTAGTAAGGTTTTGAGTTGTATCTTTTCTCTGTAATTCTCGTTTTTGTAAAGGACATTGTCATATTCTAAAAAAAGCATCTGCATAAATACCCTAGTTAAGATGACATAAAGACCTACAACCAAAAGAATGTGAAAGTCATTTATTCTATTCATCAGTAGTTTTATTTTGTCTTTGTATCTCAAATTTTCCTTTTTCTTTTTTTTTTTTTTAAATAAAAAATATTCACAACTTTTGATAGTATACAATACTGTGTCAGAGACTTTGGAAATGCTAACCTATGCAAGCCATTTCCTGTTACAGACTGTGAGTCCCTTAAATGATTTGTTGCTTCTACAATTGTTATGCAAATTTTGCATAACAAAAATTTGGGGTGGGTGGGTGGTGGTGTTTGCAAATCAATTTACTTCACACAACCAAGTCAAATGCCATCCAGCACAATGCTTTTAAAAACATAACCTCATAATTTGGGGACTTTTGATACCTATGTGATTAAAAATATGTTCCTTTTTCACAGGCAATTTGAAGGACAGAAGATGATTTCTTACAAGAAATCAGTGTGCCCAGTGTACAATGAACATTAGTGTTCAGATAGTATTCTGAACAGGACCTGAAAATTCTTTACTTGAGAATGGAAAATAGTATCTCTGCTGAAAAAAGGCAATGTACTTGGAAGATGAAACTGATCAAAACTAAATAATCTTCTGCTTTGCTTAACAAAGCTCTGAAAAAGCAGGCATCCACATGCTGCATCACCTGATGTAAGCAGTACTTCAAGAATGATACAAAGAAAAAGAAGAAAAGTATACTACAAGAAGATTCTAGATCTTGCAAGGCTATATCTGCATACCTACAATTGGTTTTATATTCTGATCATGTCTTGTCATTAAGTATAAAATATAGTATAGTAGCACTTATTCTGGTTTTGGCACTTTAAAAAAGCCCAAATTGGTAATCACATTCTGGTCATAGAACACAACTGGAAATCTGAATGCATCTAATGCTGTTTATTGAAAAACCTTTTACTACTCTGTTTAATATTCCTAAACCATTATTTTGCTACTTTATGTTTACATATATGTAGCAGTATATTTAAATGTGCAAGTATAGAATTATTTCAGAATATGAGGAGGTGTTTTCCCCTCACTCTCTCTCAGTTTTTGTACACTTTAACAAGTCCATTGACTTCTGCAAAATTTCTTATACATACCTGTGAATGGACAGGGTAAGATTATTGGTGGCTATAGGAACATTGATGGTGCTTTGAGAGACCAGCAGCAGTGTTCACCTCTTCTACTGGAGATAAAAGTCACTATGAAGATCTTCTGGTCTGGTTTTTTAAGTCTTCCCACATCACTTCTTGTTACTGAACTATCCAGGTGTGCTCCAATGTGATCCAGACATTATTTTATATTATAGGCCTAGTGATGAGAATTTTTTTTTCTTCCTGTATTTGACCTTTCTTTGTGATTGTCATTTTTGCCACCTTCATGCCAAACTTGGGCAGTTGGTTGCAGTCTTGTAGAGCAGAAAAATTCTGATTAAACCAATGGACAAATATATCTTGAACTGACAAAGAGAGAGGGTAGACATGAGTGCTGTGGTAACTCCTCTGGCTCTGTGCCCTGCCTTGGGTCACCTCAGAATCACAGGTCTAGAACTTCAGGTTGTAAGGAACGTAATGAAGAGCTATATCAGAGCCTGACACAATTTTTGAGAGAAAACAAAATCTGACATTTCACTGTCCTTTTAATTAAAATCAGGACATTATTGGTAGCAGATGCTAAGTTGTGATATCTTTACTCCAAATTAATCCAAATCAAAATCAACATAGATTTTTTTAAGTTAGTGGAAACCAAATTATTTTAGGAAAGATTTGTCTTAGCTATGAAAAATGTAATTCTATCAGGCGGCATTCCTTGTAGGGAAAGCAATGCCCTTAAAATTAATTACACTTTAAATAGAAGAATGGAAGGATTAATGAGGAAAAGAATGTAATTCCTTTGGCTGGAGGCTGATATATTGAAAATAAATCCAGCGTGCTCTTGTGGGAATTCTATGAATGCATAAATGCCTGGGTCTGAAAAGTGTTCATCCTCTTGTATTCAGATTGTGTTACCTGGTCAGAATATTTTTCTCTCCTCTCTTCCTCAAAAAATTTTTGGGCAAAAAAATTCCTCTTGTTAAGTCCCCATGTAAAATACTTTAATCTTTTCACTACAGTATTTTACTTCTTGACTGCCCTTGCACAAATGTTGATTTTATGTTACTACATAATGCTTTTATACATGAAATATGCATTAGGCTTGTACATTCTTGTAAAGAGTATGGAAAGACACAATAATTTTGTGGAGCTTTCTGGAATGCTGAAGTTTTGAGTTAGTGAAAAAAAAACTTGCCTTTTTGCTGTAAATGCAGGCTTTTCCCATCTCCACACTGAGCTACCACATGCATTTTGTGGTGCTTTATTGCATTTAACCTGTATTGTAGGCAGGGGTGGAAGGGACAGGTAGTCAGCAAAACAATATCAATATTACTGTATTTAAATACAAAATCAACTAAACAACTATTTATGGATTTAATGGATTTTATGCAATTAACAGTTTCATTCATGAAGAAATTAAATTTCTCTTGTGTGGTGTACAGCTACCTTGAGTTTTATAATAAGTGACAAGAAAAACAAATGCAAAGGAATACAGTACTATTCTGGAAAATAAGGTAAAGAGATAAGACCAAGGTATAATTTGTTGCAGTCTTCAAAGACTATCACAGCAAGTGTATGTTTTTCTTCTAAAGGCCCACTGTTAACCTTATTCAGGTTAATATCAAACCCCAAATCAAGTTAATGAATTTTAATTCTTTGTGCTGTTAAAGCAAAGAGCTACACTGGCATTTTAGTACCAATTATTTTCAAGAATACAGCTGTATGCATAACGAAGCACAGATTTCTTGCAGCATAATTTTACTTTGGTGGTAAGTAAATGGATAACTTAGTTCTAGTACTTCTCTAATAGGGGACCTTTCATTAGAACAGCCAAACAGCAATTTCATACATTTTGTGTATGAAAGTCTGAATAAGAAGCCACCCCATATTTCAAAAAACTGAGAATACACTCTTTGCCATCTCAATTAGATGACATTGTAGCTGTAATTATACAACATTTTATGTAGAAAAATAACTGTAAAGAATTTACTAGTCAGATCTGAAACTTCTGGGTTTTATTTCTTAATGAAATAATTCCCTTCTGATTTGGACTCGGGACCTTTATTTTTTCTCATAGTCTCTGATGAATAGGTTGCACAAGGAGGGCAGGGGAACAACCCAACTTCAATACCTCAGAGCTTATTGGATCCAAAAAGCTGGCAGGGGACAGAGAAAGAGAGTATAGGTGAACAGGATTGTGGAAGAAGCAAAGACCAGAAGAAGGGATAGAAGAAGTCCATGGGACCTGATGAAATCCATCCACGGGTCCTGAGAGAACTGGCAGATGAAGTTGCTAAACCCCTCTCCATCATTTTTGAGAAATCGTGGCAGTCTGGTGAAGTTCCCACTG
>JAHREE010000152.1:9286235-9308336 GCA_033628505.1 Tringa tobata | reverse complement strand
TGCAGTGATAGGACAAGGGGAAATGGTTTAAAATTGGAAGAAAAAAGATTCAGATTGGATATAAGGAAGAAATTTTTTACTATGAGGGTGGTGAGACACTGGAACAGGTTGCCCAGGGAAGTTGTAGATGCCCCATCCCTGGAAGTGTTCAAGGCCAGGCTGGATGGGGCTTTGAGCAACCTGCTCTAGTGGGAGGTGTCCCTGCCCACGGCAGGGGGGTTGGAACTCGATGATCCTTGAGGTCCCTTCCAACCCTAAACATTCTATGATTCTAAAAAGGAGGAAAACTGGCAGGGGAAGGCCTGTGAGCAAGTCCCAATGACCCATAAACAGTATCTAACGACCCTACTGACTGAGGGGAATTCCTCCAGTCTGGCAGTTGGGGGTTGCAGGGGCATGTCGAAAAGATTGGAAAAAAAAATGGGAAAGAAGATACTTAGTACTATATAAGCTGTGTGTTTGTCGTAATAAATGATTCTGGTTGCACCTCTGAGTGGGGTCCGTGGCTTCATAAGCTACAAGAGAGAGTCTTAACAAGATAGACTTAAAAGTTTTTTGCTTGGAGAACCTATATTTAAGAGCGTACCTGGAGATTTAGAAAATGAAGTAAGGGAACAGTGGATGAAAATACTGAAGAAATATTGGTGAAATTGCTACTAAAGACATTGATGCTTTTTAACTTTACTCTTTAAACACTTAAGCTTATGCTTTGGTCACACAGTCCTCCTTGTACTATTTTAACACTTCCATTGGGATAGTTATGTTTAGCTATCTCCACCTCTACTTTTTCTTTCATGGGAATATACTAGGTTTATGTAAGCACCACGTGAACCAGGGGAGAGGCTTATTTGTTGTGCTAGTTCTGTTCAGGGTGTTTTTCCATCTTTTGCCTCCTGGGAGCAGTGTGTGTACATGGGGTCAGTTAAGCACAACTCTACCCCACTAGACTACAAGTATTTACCTTCATCTATAATAATTTGTTTCTCTCATATATGAAAAAGTACTACCCTTATTCAGAAAGTTCCTATGTCCCAATGAAATGGTAGAAATTAAAGATACAATTTTCTTTTTATAAAGAAATATTTTTAAGTGACAAACCCATGTATTTTTATGACTTTTAAGAAACTAAGCCACATATTCCTTACTTAAATTTTTCTCCATGCATTTTAATAAGTTCACCTATTATTCATAAATGCTTTTTGCATATTTCACCGGCATCATACACAATTCTGAAAAAGTATCTTGATGAACTGACAGTTCATCAAGCTTTCAAGATAAAAACATCTTGAAAAGTGTATGTTCAGTGTCACAGCTGAGAAAAGTGAGCCAGGTAAATCTGGTGCTAGTTTATGCTTCACAATAAAAGCAAAATTTTATAGTGGCAATGAAGCATTTCCCTTTGCAATCTAAACAAGGTTTTGTATCTTTGCTATTCATGTCTCCTCAAAGTGAATATTTATTTCAGTGATGATTGTCTTAAAGATTTATTGGTTGCATTCCACAAATATAAAATCATTCTAACTCATCATAAACTTTCCTTATCTTATGTTGAAAATTAAAGTCTAGCCTGTTGGTTGCCAACATTTCAACCCACTACGTTGTTTTGAATCAAGGTCACTGTGTTTTCAGGCATATTTTGATGCACACTTTAACAGCAAACTGTGTGAGACAGGTTCAGCTTGGCAATATACTGCAAAGGCTCACGCTTTTGAGAAATGGGAGAAAGAATGTTTACTGTTAGCAACAGGAGAAAAAGGTTTTATCAAACCCACAGTATAAAAGCACAGTGCTAGGTTTCCTGTGACATACTCTAGTTGGTGGAGGAATTGATCTTGAGACTGCTTTTCGTAGATGGAAATAAGAATGAAGAGCACAAATTTGATATTAACAAAATCTATATTCATATGCTTCTTTGCTATAATGTAATTTCTTATGTCTTCACTGCAACTTTGAAGGTTTTTATTAATAAAATAAAAAAAAAACCAGACAATAAAGTATTGATTGTTCATCTTTGTTTATCTGGTATACAGGACATTATAAAAACCCCTGTCAAAAAATATGTTATGCATATTTACCTTGTAAATAGATCTGTGAAATCACTGTGAAGCAGAACCAGATAATGCAGTAGGTAAAATACAGAAACTGTAGAACTCCAATTTCATATGCTTTTTAAAGTTTAAATTTTCTTAGGTGACCTGAAGATTGCAGAGAAGGAAGGAAATCCTCTTATTATTTTCTTTGAAAATTGTTTTGGAAAATGTCACTGTCTAGTGTGTGTCCATAACAGTAATGCTATTTAAGCTCAACTTTGTGAGGAAGCAATATTGTACAATACATTTTTCAGAAATGTTTATATTTCTGTTTGTCAACAAGTTTCTCTCTACAGGTCCAACATGAACACTCTAGCTGCAAAATTTAAGAATACCAAGGTGTCTACACTTTTGGGTACACAGACATACAGATAAAATGCAGTTTGCAAATATATGTGCATACACATCCACATGCATAACAGTGTGCATCTGTATCATATATAGATATATACACATACTAATACCACCTATTTCATGCTTTAAAAAGTAGACAACTAACAAAACCTCTCAAATTTTAGAAGATATATAAATTAGGCTTAATATTTGATTCTCATAGATAGTCATGATTGAAATGAATGATGTTCCAACTGTTTATCTCAGAAACTATCAAAAATGTTCATTTTAAATTAGTAAAACCCATGATATAATAAGTATCTATGAAGAGAGGCATTGGAGAAAGAGTTCTGACCCCCAATACAGTGCACCTGTGTGTTTTCATTCTTTTAGCTTTAGTTTTCACTCTATTAGCTAAAACCCACCATTTGTAACCAACTAGATGTCTAAGAGCTATTTGAGACATATTTTCTTGTCTTTGTGTGTGCATACTGTAATTTGCTATGGATTTGAAAAAAGAGAGTAAGCGTGCCTTTCAGTTATCTTTTCTGAAGAGTATCGTTATTTTTCCAAAGAGTTATGGGGTCAAGAGTGTAGGTGTTGTCATTTTGGTAGAAAAAGCTCCGTATAATTGGATAGTGATGAACAGCACAGTGCATAATAATGTAGTTAATCTTTGGGAATGCTTTAAAGTTGTGATTTTGTTTTAACTTTCTTGCATCATAATAACTTAAAATTTTAAGTGTCCTATCTAGATTAACTGGGAAATACCTGCTACTGGAGTTGAGGGTGGCTGACCATTATTGGTAGGCTTAATTATTGGTAGACTTTTAAGAATATCTGTTTTGAATGGCAATCTTCTTTCTTTTGTAATTTTCCATGACAAAACAAAAAAAAGTTAAAAAGCAAGAAATATCTTCTGTATATTAATTATTATTTTTATTAAATCATAATTCTTTCCATCTCATTTGAATCTAGTGTCCAGGTCCAAAAGGATAAGAAGAAGCTATATTTTTTTTTACCTGTTTCTTCAGGAATGCAGGGCTTTTCCAGATTATTCAGAATGAATTGGTGATACAAGTTTGATCTAAATCTCCCTACTCCTCAGCAGTAAAACTGTTATGACTTTTATGTGTTTTATCATACAGATTTTATCACTTTAATTTGAAAATGGGTCATTCTCCACTAACCCACTGCCAAAACATGACATTTTTGCTATCACTGTTAGCTCTGTAGTGCACTTAAATTTGATTCATGAGAAATTTTTATAGGATGTTTGTCCTTAGGAGGCTCCAAGCAATGAGATACAGAATACTACTGTAAGTTACTTAAAAAAAAATTCCCAAGTACTTGGATGTTGATTGCCTACAGATGTAACTTCAACAACATAAATCAGAATTTAACAAGCAGAGAAGGCATGAAAGGGGACTCTTTGTTCTGTGATGTTCTTAAAATTGCTGAAAGAAATAGAGGGAAAAGATGAGGAATCAAGAGTCTCCCTTAAGCACATCATTGCTTTTAATACAAGATAAAGAAACAAAATGCATGAAATCCCCCAAATATTAGCATCAAACAGCTTTTTTATTAATTCTTGTGTATTGACCTTCACCCGGTCATGACCAGATCTGTGTTTTTGCCACTGACCTTTTTCTAAATGAGGATGTCAGAAATAAAGGTTATGTGCTGAATATTCTACACACCTGCCTTTCCTCAACTCACTAATGGCTTTAGATGGCTCAAGTTCTGTCTGTTGAACTAAAGGGTAACTGTGAAAGTGAATTAATAGTCCGGTAAACAAATTTCTCTGTTTCTTCTGTGTATTGATCCCTTTAATATCAACCTTATTTATATATCTCCCACTTTGTGCAGAAGGAAGCTAGCTGGTCAAAAGCTCTGTCATTTCTGAAATTTCTAAGTTATTTTCAGAGTGTACTAAATGTTTTGCTTCATTTAATTTAGGGCATGTATCTTTAGGGGAAACTATCTGGAGGTGGGTAGGTAGGTCTTCTTCAGTTTGATCCTTCCATCTTCAATTACCATTAAGCACTTGAGTTATGATGTCTAAATGATTTTATCTATCTCCTTTGGAAGGCAAGGCATTTCAGCAATTTAGACAGTACAGAATAACTGGATTTTACACTGGAAATCTGGGAGGAAATGTCTGTGCTCAACTGAGAAGTTGTTTTTTTTTTCTTTTGCTTTTTATAATTTGACTGAGTATTCATAAAGTACACAATTTAGAGCTGCTGAGTCCATTATAAGTGCATAAACAGTTTTCTTGTCTTTAGAAATGAATTAGATGTCTTGTTCTGTAAGTATGTAGTGCTTAGAATATACAGAGCTAATTATTCTGAGTGGAATATAAAATAAAAAATAAAAAATATGCAAAGTATCTGTGTAATTTTCAAGATGTTATATATCAAGTAATAACAACAATATGTTGCAAAACTGAGGATTTTGTTTAGCCAGAGATCTTGTCTTGTCTTCCACAAAAGTCCTTAGTTTTCTTTCCGTGTGCTTTTAACAAGTATATGCTCAGTGTCTTCACCAAATTGCCCTTCTTCCCAAAAAGAACTTTGAAAATCATAATCATACAATTTTTACCATATTATGCACACACTTTCATTAGGTATTTCACATTGATGTAAGGATATCTTCTTCTTCAAAAGCATGGGATTCCAGCATCTGGGGCACAAAGAGTCTACTTTAGCTAGTAGAAATTTGAGGCCTGTGGTAAAGCTCAGGAGTTTTTTGAATGTTGTTCAAATAGGTTGCGGTGTTGCAGATTTTATGGAACTTTAGTCTACACACATTTACTCCTGTAATGTGCCCTTAGTCTTGCTGCTAACTTAAATCATTGATCTGAAACGTGGACTACTGTAATGAATATGAATTTATGCAGGATAAGATCAGATATCTAAAATGACATTTTAATATTTTTTTTTTTCATGTTGACATTCTGCATAAGCAGTAGATGCTCCAATGTATCGAAAAGGCACTTTGTAAGGTACCAAGAACTGTTTATTCTGATTACTGTGTATCTAGTCTTGTTGAATCTCAATTTGTGATACTAATGCAGAAAGGTGTTTTCACAAATGAGGATCATTCTTCTTTCATATTGTTTCTGTGAGACTTGTGACCGTCTGGACCTTTTTGGTTGAATTCTTTAACTTTTTTTTGTTGTTCAACAGCAAATGTAGCCACAGAGAAATCCATATGTGTCAAGACCAGTGTTCACCTCACTGATTCTGACAGTTTTGACATAACTTTCATCAGCAAAGGATTCCTCGTATTGTAATGGAATTCTGGTCAACATACAAGAAAATGTGAAATATTTCTGAGCATATTTTCTTAACAGTATAAAACTTACGTTAGGTGTGGAAATCCTGTATTCAAGTCCCTCTATCCAATATATCTCACTTAGACAATGAATACCCAAAATCACAAGATTGCAGTTTGTTTTGGAGTACTTTTCTCTGTCTAGCTTCAAACAGAAAGACAGCTGTTTATTCATTGGATCAAAGACCAAAAATAGAGACTGTCTTGGGGGCTAGCAGGCAGACATCACCTAATGTTTGCATGTCCAAGGTTTATTTCTTGCTCTAATGAATGTTTTAATTATCTGTACAAAGTAGAACTCCATGAAGAGAAACTAAGAGAAACTATATCTAATCAAGGCCCCAGCATGTAGCAAATGTTAATTTGCTATGGCATAGATGCATTTAAATGGTTACTAGTAGCAACATCAAGGAGAATCCTTAATTTGTAGAATTGTTAAGGTCAGGACTCATAATTATTTATGGTATATCAAGCATGTAATTATTTCAATGTATATTCAAATCTGATTACAGACTATGTTTCAAGGATGCAAGGGTTTTTTTATGAAATGCAATTACGCTAATAAGTGAAATAATCAGTGTGATGCTCATGCTAACACAGAAAGAATCAACTAATTTTTATTTTCTCATATTGAATGTTTCTAGTGAAAAATCACCTACCTTATCATGTGAGGAAATTTTTGTCACAGTAATCCCTCACTGTTACTCTTCATTCTCCACTCTTCATATCTGCCTAGATATGTCTAGATATAAGATTGGCTGTTGACTCTTAGAACTAGAAGTCATCCTGCACATTTGCTTTTGAAAAATGCAGGTTTCATATCATATCTTTTGTTATTAGCTCTGGTTGAATAACATAAAAAGAAATACTGTGTTCATTGATTAAATTATTCTTACAAATTTGTTTCAGTAAAGCTCTTGATTGCCTGAACTGCTAGATAGAAATTAGATTTTTCTTTCAGACCAAAACCATGTTTCAAAAAACTCAGGCAGATATGAATTCATAGTTGGTTAAGTTTTTACTCGTGTTTAAAAGTCTCTGTGGCTTTGTGGAGTCTACTGTTTGGTGGTGCACATTCTATGTCCCACGGATGTTATAGTACCTCTGTATTTGGTGCTTTTCCCAAAACTACCTGAAACAGTTGCATAGCACCAGAGAATTTTACTGTGAAGTCAGTAAATCAATACAAGTAACAAACTTGTACTTGTTTTCTAGAGCAGCTGATCAAGCTATGAGAAACAGAATAGTCATCTTGAATCATGGAAACAGCAGAAATACAAGGCATATTTACACAACACTGTTACTGGCAAGATTAGTCTGAAATTCCTTCTTCAGTAGCCCTAGTGTTATCAGGCAGAGTTAACAATTTCTGTGCCAGATTGCTTTGCAATATAACAATCATTTGAAAATAAATAAAACTGTGTTTGGGCAGCTTAATGTGTAAACGTATGTGTGAGAGACCTAGCAGTTTTCTTGAAGTTATAATTTAGGAAATTACTTCAAAGGAGTAGAAGTTCATCTGAATTACAGAGAGAGAACACAGAGAGTTTAATATGTCCTCATTTTGTGAAGGTGTTGCAATGTAAGTATTTCCAAAGGAACAAGAAAAGACACATAATACTGTAAAGAGGAGACATCATTTGCTCTGTGGATGGTGACTGAGATAACACTGAAAAACACAAAGCAGCAAAGCAAGCAAGTTAATGGTGATGCAAAGACATCAGTATTTCTTCCAGAGATCACAGGTGTGGGATTTTTTTCTTTTTCTGCATACTTTATACCCTCAAAATCTCATAGCTCATGTAATCACCTCCATACAGCAGACTTAAGTGTTTGTTTCATCTGCATTCTTCAGTTCTGTACTTTAGCATGGGTGGGAGTGTTAATCTGCTTGAAGGTAGGAAGGCTCTACAGGATCTGGACAGGCTGGACTGATGGGCTGGGACCAGTGGTATGAGGTTCAACAAGGCCAAGTGCTGGGTCCTGCACCTGGGATGTGGCAACCCCATGTAGGGGGTCTACAGGCTTGTGAAAGAGTGGCTGGAAACCTGCCCGGTGGAGAAAGACCTGGGTGTATTGGTTGACAGCCAGCTGAACGTGAGTCAGCACTGGGCCCAGCCAAGAAGGTCAACAGCGTCTTGGCTTGTATTAGAAACAGTGTGGGCCGGCAGGACTAAAGAAGTGATGGTCCACCTGTATTTGGCATTGGTGACGGCCCACCTCGAGTACTGTGTTCAGTTTTGGGCCCCTCACTACAACAAAGACATTGAGGTGCTGAAGCACATCCCAAGAAGAACAATGAAGCTGTGAAGAGTCTAGAGCGCAAGTCTTGTAAGGAGCAGCTGAAGGAACTGGGGTTGTTTATCCTGGAGAATACCACTTTAGCTCTCTACCGCTACCTAAAAGGAGGTTGTAGTGAGGTAGGTGTCATTCTCTTTTCCCAAGTAACAAGCATTAGGACAAGAGGAAATGGCCTCAAGTTGAGCCAGGGAAAGCTTAGATTGGATATAAGGTAAAAATTCTTCACTGAAAGTGTTTTAAAGCATTGGAACGGGCTGCCGAGGGAAGTGGTTGAGTCACAACTTTAAATACCCAGGAGATATTTAAAAGACAAAATAAAGATGAATGTAAGAACGATATGTCTCCTGAGTTGCCTTCTTTCTGCTGGTATGTCTTCATGATGTTTAGTGAAGCACAACTCACCATCAAGAGAAGTTGTCAAAAAAGGAGTGCTGAAATCCTATACCTTCCAAAATGCTTCTCCTAGTCTTATCATGCCCAATAGACCCTTCCTGGGACTCTTCCAGCTCTGCCTCTCTCAGTCAGTAGAAGGAGGTGAATCTTTGTGAATATGTATATACAGACACACAGAAAACTGCATCTGAATCCCATAATTAATTTTTGCCATTTCTGCATTAATAGACAAAGTATTCATGAGTATTGGCCTGGTGTCAAACAGAAAATTCCATGCTGATGCAAAAGCTATTATTTAATGCTAAGTTGATATACATTTCATACAGTTTTACTACATTTGAAGTATTATAGGTATCTTTTCATTCTATTATTGATGGAATTAGAATTACAGATATTACAGTTTAATTGACTCTTTTTATGAGCTGATGCAGCAAAAGGAAATCCTACACAATCTTTTTCATAAGAAAGCTTAAGAAGATGCTTCATGGTACTGCTTATGCATTGATCACTAGCACTTAAAAGTTTTTTTCTGTTATTTATTGTGGCAGAGGGATTATTATGTACCAAATACAAGTAATTTGGAAGACGAAAGACATGTATAATAATAGTTATTGTAGCAGTAAAATTTTGCTAAAATTGTTGCATTTTGTCCAGAATGTTTTGTTTTGTTTTGTTTTGTTTTTTATTTTGCCATAGAG
This sequence comes from Tringa tobata, assembly GCA_033628505.1. Taxonomy (NCBI): domain Eukaryota; kingdom Metazoa; phylum Chordata; class Aves; order Charadriiformes; family Scolopacidae; genus Tringa; species Tringa tobata. The sequence continues at coordinate 9,299,182 of JAHREE010000152.1, read as the reverse complement.
AAAGAGTATCTGTGGACTAGGGAACATATATTTCACATAACTATTCCTTCTTCTTAAAGCTTCATCACGTCCTCTTCCTTCCATGCATAGTATAATTTATCCTTTTAGAAGATGGAAAACATACCACGGAAATTACAGGGAGTGATAATAACTGCTAATGAAAACATTATAGAAACAAAGCGAAGAAGCAAGACAAAGGATAAAAATCCTTTGGATGAGAAACCAGAAAGAGCAAATAAAGCAATCACTGCACAGTTGTAAATTAAGATGTGGCTTTCAAAAATGCCTGAGGGAATCCACTACCAACTTTCACTGGAAGTTAGATGTCCTAGTGATTTTACTGTATCTCTTTAACAATCCTACCTTCAAACCTGCTAAAGTGCAGTCCTCTAATTAATTATTTTCTATAAATACTTCTGCAAGAACTCCAGGAAGGGCTGTAAAAATTGCACTTCAGACAGTTATAGTAAAAGACCAAAGGAACAGAGGCAGCTCCTTCTTTCCCCCTTGTTCTTTTTAATAATAATAGTGGCTCTTTGTGCATTTAGTTGACATCTCCATGTATTCAACCCTATTTCTCTGATGAGTTGTGTCATTCATACATATGTCTCTTACAGCAGTTTTCTTGTTTTCAGAGAAAACTTTACAGACATCTAGTGTTTCTCTGAATCAGTGAAATGTTTAGGCAAATTTCAGACACTACAATGACATCTTTTTATTTAGATAAAAATATTGTCCTGCTAAATGTTGTATGCAAAATATACACACCAAAAGAAGGAAACCACCATAAACTTGAATTCCTTCAGACAGATGTACCAGGAATTTTACCATGTGGGTTATTCTTAAATGCTGTGCCTTCACAATTTCAGATAATGCTCAACAAGAGTGGTCTCTGGAGCTTAATAACTTCGAAAAACCGTCTCCTCTCTGAAAACTCTGTATTCTGGTAGTATGACAGCATCTGACAAATAAAGTGAAGACGACAGAAGGTCTATATAGTCTAACTAGGCTTACAAAAATATTGGTGCTTTGTCTGTAAAAAAAAGAAATGACTTACTAAAATATTGGTGCTTTGTCTGTAAAAAAAGAAATGGTCACCATTTTGTAATTGATTTCTGGATTCAGGTGTGTACCTGAAGAAAACCCATTTAAAGTAACTTGCACTATGTCATCATAAGCATGGGCTACATAAAAGCAGAAGTTGTCCTGCAAGACCATAAAGGGAAGTATAAATTGAAAAGGGGAATGATAGAATAAAAAAGAGTGAAATAACAATACACAGACTTAACAGTGAAATTCGGGTTTGAAGTCTAGGAGCAAAGAGAAGATTCCTGTGCTCATGAGACAGTTCTCTGAAAAATTGGTTGGATCTGTGAAAAGTTTTTGCCTTTGTAGACAGAAGCAGAGGAATCAGACAAAGCAACCATCTGTATGGCATACACATCTGTATGTGTTTGATAAACATACAGTCTTTAGGAACTTTTCATTCTTATTTCCCAAGCAATGGCAGAACAGATTATAAGAACAGTGTCTTTTATCCTGTGCAGTGGCAAATGTTAACTACTTTCTTTTTTAAAACTGTCATTGTACCACTAAGCCTTTAACAGTCAGAGACTGTGAATATGATTATAAAGGCAACAGAATCTATTCTAGACAGGTAGAGTATCTGCAAAAAGGGATCCAAAAGCATAGTGCAACTTTGGGGTGATGTTCAAATTGTTGTTTTCTTTAGTCTAGTGTATGTGTCTTGCATCTGATCAAGGGTAATTTAGACCTTGGGAGTCACTTCAGATTTTACTTATATATCAAACACTTTAATGACTTTTCTGTTGGTGCAAATAGATGAAAAACCCTGACAGGTTAGAAAAGTAATATAAAAAAGGAATTTAGACAGATTTTAATAAATAGAGTCAAGTTTAGCAGTTGGAGAAGGGAAGAGCAGACAAAAAAAAATAAAAGAGTTGTAAGATTGAGTAACAGAGGAGTGAAAGCAGTAAAAGCGGGAGAGAAGAGGAAGAGGCAATGGCTTAAAGAAATGTAATTTAATTGCTGTGACAGGCTTGAAAATGGCAATATTGTCATTATTCTGACAGTGAAATTTAGTCAAAATTAGTTCTTGATTCTTGCATGCTTTTTACAGAAAAGAACATGAGAACTGGAATTGAGCACACATCCCAAAAAAACACCCACCCCTCACCCCCCACCCCGCAAAAAAAGACCAAAAACCTAAAACCAGAGCAAGCATACATGATTTTGAGAGAGGCAGACAATGACAATATTGAAATAGTACCTTCAGCCTCTGTAAAAAGTGGGCTAGATAAGAATATCCCTCAGTGTAGATACATCTAGCTTTTTTTTCGATAATTCCATCACATTCCATTATCATTGATATTTTCAGTGAATAAGCAAACTTATATACACATAAGTACATAAGTTTTAAATTCATGTAAGTAATTTATATTGCAAATAAGATTGGCTCATAGAAGGGATTTATATTTCTTTTACATTTATATTTACATACATGTTCAATTTTTTAAGAAAACATGAAAAATATATATTTTAGCTAAAAGATTAAACTTTCACTTTTGGCCAATAAATGAAAGTCTGATGAAATAGACTGATAATGCTTTTGAATGAAAGAAAAATGAAAACAAACTCCATATCTGGAGCTAAAGCTACTTGTTACACTGAATGATTACTACAGTGAATCTCATTTGGGAAGTTCAGTGGTTACTGGCTACTTTGTGTGCTGCAATGCAAAAGAGCAATAATCGCGGGCTGACATGGAAGAGACAGAAATTTAATTTTTAATTTTTTTTTTTTCCCCACGGGGAGGAGGTTTTAACCCTTCTAGGAATATTTATCACTTCATAAAAAACCTCAGACACTGTACCCATCTTCTTAACACAACAAAATCAAAACAATCAAATGTGCTTTATCCTACAGCAGGAAAAGGTACTTCATTCTCTCCCACACCTTTTATATCTTCTACTTACAAAAATCATATTTAGCAATAACCTAGTTTCCTTTTTCAACACCAGGCTCTGATATAATAGAAAATGTCACTTTCTCATGGTATTCTTTCTAGTAAAGCAAAGCTCTTTGCAAATTTGTTACTCTAGCTTTTGTATGTGTGAACAAGTAGCAAAACCAGACTACAATATTATTTAGGTTCCAAGTAGTCTAACCAGACTCCAAAACTTTTCAGGTTCCCTGGTGACATTAGAAACAATATAAATTATTATACTATACTATAAATTTGCCCTTTTACTTCATTGGAAGTCTGAAAGTAGGTCAGTGTCTTCTTGAATTATCCAGTTATTCCTATCCAGAATATATTTATATAGCTTCTATTATTTTTAGAAAGGATAACCTCTTTCCCATAAGCATTTGTAGAAAGCAAATTTTGAACACACCCCCACATGCCCCCCCCAGCCCCAGCCCCTCACACACACACTCATACACCTGCCTTTGTATTAATACAACTCAAAGGATTTGACAAGCTTGATAAAGGCAGGTGTATTTTTTCACTTGGGGAAGTGACTGGAGAAAGAATTTCTAGTAGCCAGCAGTGGAACAGTTAACAACACTGGTAGTTAAAATGTTCATATTCAAAATTCAGTCATAGATACTGAGATGGATGGGGCATTTCATACTTCCCAGAGTTGCTGTTTAAAAGTGACTGCAGACAGATACATCACAGTGCACTGATAAATTATAATAATCATGTCCTCAGCATTGTCTTCATAACAGTTGAAACATTTGCAGCCAAAGCAGCAGAAGAGGATGGAACAGTGACCTAATGCAACACACAAAGTTAGGATGCTGTAAAAGTCCTTTGTGGACCTATGCAATCTTTTATGGTTTATAAAAGTGATTTTTGTCCTAATGACAGGACAATCTCAGCTATGTGAGAAGTGCACAAGATATTTCAGGTACTGAATCATTCTCTAAATAGCTTCTATATATTCTATATATTCTATAATTTGCCTGAGTGCCACAGAAATCTTAAAATGGCACAAATAAGTGGCACAAATAAGTGATTTCTTGGTAGAAGAATGTTCAAGTATGATGGGCTTGTTACTGTGGAAGATGGTGTTGGGAGATAGGAAAGGGAGAGTCAACAGCTCCTGGTTTTGTTGCCATTTCTGGCCTCCCAGTAAAATGGCGAAAGCCCTCTGAAACTGCATGTTCTTCCTCTGTTAGAGATAAAAACCCAGCAAGCAGACTACTTGTTTCTGTAACATTACCAAACTGTGGCTTATGCACCTGTGGGCCCTTTGGGGATGAGTAGAGAATAGTGCAGGTTAGAAAGAAACAAGGGCAATATTAAATTAGGGTCAAGTTAGACCATTCAGAGTCAGTCAGCTCATGACAAGAGCCCTCGGCTTCACTCTGTTCTTGCAAAAGCAATTGGCTTACACATCCATGCCAAATAGAGAAATAAAGTATTAATCTGTTTTATTTGAGATTTTTATCCCAATATTGTTGTTAGTAGTAACTTAATTGTTTACTCCCCTACAAGGATGACTGTTCACACTAGAATTTTTCCATATGGGGAAGTTTTGGGAAATGTTTGTATTTGTACCTCAGTGGTAAAAATTGTGTAAGGCATACTCTCCAACTCATTAGTTCTCTAGGAAATACAGATGACTGCATATTCCCAGGAAAGCTATTAAGTATTGACTTGATTCCTTTAGCTGTATTTTTCAGTTAAGGTTATATTTCAGTTTAGAAATTTTGAGTTAGAACCTTTAGTGGTTCATTTATTTTTCATTTTTTCTTGACAATTAAGGCATCAGATAGGTGTTTCTTCCTGAAAAAAACAACCAACCAAAAAAACAAAAAAAAAAAACCCAAACCACACCAAAACCCACCCCCCCCCCCAAAAAAAAAAAATACACAAACAAACAAACCACCACTAGTGAAAGTTGTATCCTGGAGGATCCACTGGTGAAGCAGAGATGAACAAGCAAACCAGTTCTGAATGACGTGTAGTCTGCGATTGGATGTAGTATGTCCTCTTAATACATGGAACAAAAAATGCATTTGAAACTTAGTATTATTGGTTTGCAGAATTATCTGAGTGGTTTGTTTTAATTTTTGATTTAATAAACAAATACTCAGATTGTGTGTTCAGGACAACTGCATGCTCTTGAGCAAGTTTACAAGTTCTTCATCTTTTTTAATAAGACAAAAAATGTAAAACATCAGTTGCTGTATGATTCAGAGGATACAGCAGATAGTCTGCAAAACTGTCAAGAAAGAGAAACAGACATATTACTCAGGCATAATGCTCTGAGGAAAAACAGTTTCTCATCTAATATACAGATGATAATATGTATTTGCCTAGTAGAAAGGTTCTCAACTCTATATGGTCACAGAAGTGGCTTTTCCAATAGATAGAAACACTAAAATTTGAAAACATGTTAATTGCAATAAAAATACAAATTTTTTAACAATACAGTAAGAATAAATTTTATAATGACATTTTGCTTTATCTGGTTAGGTATTTTTAACATAGAATGTTGCTAAAATTATAAAATTGCACTTAAAAATGTTATAAAACTATAAAATACTAAATGTTTATCCAAAGCAAAATGGCTCCCCACTCTTCTATTAAAAACTACTTTTTATTTCATTGAGAGAAAACCCCACCTTAAAAATGTTTTCCATTGATTCTTTTTAATTATCTGTTATATCTCTGTTCCGCTGAAAGTGACGAGGATTCCTTCCCCTTCATGTTTAGAAACAGGAGAATAAAAAAGGTGTCATCACTTGAGAAACTGCTGATATGAGATAGAAGCATGATTGAAGTTAAGAGATGAGGAAACAAAAAAGAAAAACGTAAAACTTTGAAGAAGTTTTAGTAGGACAACCAGAGCATTCTCTGGTTTATACTCAGTACTTCACTGTATTGTCACCTTAAATATTTTTTTTTTGTTGATACTGCTGCTAGTAATAACAGCAAAGCATTATACGGGTAGATAATAGCACAGATGCAGGAGGTATATTTTTTTCTTTTTCTCAAATCAGTGTTACTAATATTGGATAGCAAATTCTGCTTCTCAAAACTTCAGAGAAGGTGATTCCAATGTACATACCTCAAAATAATACTGTGACATTCAGCGGGCTTTGGAGCCAGAGGGAAATAATATACAGACCACACTAACTACCCTCCGCCATCTACTTGCAATGATATAGTCAGTCCTCAACAGCTCTTGATACATGGATTGTTGAGAGTGTCAAGAACCTTGTATAGAAGATGAAAAGCTGATTTTTCACAGAAGCGGCTTTTCAAGTCCAAAGTTTTAACATCTTTTATTTGAGCCCTTATTTTTCCATTTTTCTACGTTCTACTGTATCCTCTTTTGCCATAAACCTTCTTTTTCCTTTTCTCTTTAATGTAGGTCGAGCTATCTTTTATCCTTCACCGATGCTTTGGCTTCTTTGCAACTTTATACTTTGCATTTGCTTTTCCCTGTAATTCATTTTGTAGCTTTTTATTATTTTTTATTAATATGTTTGGAGTCTACTGTTATTTGCCTTGCTGCTATCTACAACTCCTTGATCACTATGTCCATCTACGTTCTTTTTACTTTTTTGTTTCTGGATAAGTCTGAATTTTAAGCTCCTTTTTCTCCATACCTTTTTTTTTTTTTTTTTTTTTTTTTTTGGTGCAGCGCTGATTAACACTGTCAGATACTACTCTTCAGTTCTGAGCCATCAATTATCACTCTTTAATAACTGGCTTTCCTCATTCCCTGTGTTTTATCACCTTTCTTGAAATTTCCAATATTCACTCATCATTTCCTTTGCTGTCTTGTGAGAACCAGTTTTCTCTTAAACTTTATTATCTTTTTTTTCATGAGTACTACTGCCATTTTTCTCTTCCAGTTTTTGTGTTGGTTTTTTTTTTTTTTGTCCCCTTAAATTTTGTCTTCCTTCAGACAAAAGATCCCAGACTTACTTGCTGTAGTGTTTTTTGTTTTGGAACTCAAACACTCTCCTTACTTTACGTTGTCTAAGCCTTCTTCCGGGCTTTGTTTCCAAGAAATCTTATGGTCTTCATGAAATTTCTCAAGTAATTCCCTGGTTGAATTAGCAGGTATATCAAGTGTAAATGGTAAAAAGCAACCCTTCACATACTTCCTGCTCTTGTCTAGCCAGATCCTGTTACATTTTCTCAGCAGCTAACAGCGAGGCAGGTGGATGCTCCCCATATCCCAGGCAGCATTGGACAGGGTCTGTGTTTGCTTACTGCAAATGCATCTTATTCTTTTTACACAGTGCTATAGATTCCTTTACCCAGAAGCTAGATAAATTTTATCCCTGTATAAGTTTACCATAAAACCAAGACTTAATGAAAAGGTCACAAACAGTCATAGAGTCTTTTTCATTGTTTTGTGATTTTGAGCTCTCCTGGATCCACACGGTAGCAGAGAAGGATTGTGAGTGGTACAGCTGTTTTTTTTCTAAATTTCTATGTGAAAAAGCAGGCTAAAGTTGTGTACAGAGTGGAAGTAATAATGAAAGCCAGTGTTGGAATTATAAATAAGTTGGTAATGAACTGGTTGCTTTAGGAGATGGAGAATTATAATTGGAACTTTTCACTCTTTTTACTTCGAATTTGGCAATCATGACAAGAATTTACTGGATTGCTGGATGGTCAGCATTAACTATTGAGGCAACCATAGGCCAGTTTCTTACTCTTAAATTCAAAAGTTTAAAGCAGATTTAGTGACATTTTAAACTGGGAATATCCAGAGAGCGCAACCTCTAGACATGGCACTTTGGGTCTTTCCAAATGAGGGAAGTCACTAACTGGGGAGAGATGACTCAGGATCTACAGAACATTGAGAGAGAAATTCAGATCATTCACAGTTTTATTCACATCATTGACAGGTTCCAGGCAGTGTTGCAGAGGATTTCTTTGGTATTGATTTGTTGTAAATTATTTATGCTACTATTTCTACTAGAGTAACTGTTTGCTTTATAATGTGCTGTTTACTTTTTGTGCAACAGACATGAATTGTCTACGTGATCAGAAAGTGTCACAGTGTGTGGATCAGAACCTGCTGCACCACCTAAAACAAACTGAAACCAAATTACAGTGTTTCCCCAGTCCCCTGAAAAGCTCTAAGTTGGTGGGGTTTGAAATACATTACACTGACAGAAATATACATAGAAGAACTAATATTATTCAGCTTTTTAACTCAAAATTTAAGGGAAATATCTCATTAAATTTCCCATATATTTTATTTATGTCCACTTTTTCTTCCTATATGCAAAATTATTCTTTAGGACCACAATCTTCTTGTGGCTATGTTACAATATGACTAGTAGCCCTGAATCTGCACACAGCAGAGTATCAAGACTCTTAATTACAATCCCTACCATTTTGCCAGTGTCCGTCCTTTCTACTGTAGGTAGCAGTGAGGTTTTAAAAGGGTTTTTGAGCTTTGCTTTGCTGAGTCAGTTACAGTACAGAATATTCTCACCTGGTCACTGCTTGCTAAAATGAACACATTTCCTTTTATTCCCTTTTGACCGTGTCATTTGTAAATTTGATTATGGTGTAGCAATGTTCTTTTAAACTTAATTCAGTGGAGGTGCTTGAAAAGTAGTTCAATCTATTAAAACTGGATTTCAGATTTCTGTATGGATATGCCTGTGCATTTGCTTTTCACTGCTTTATCCTGAATACAGCAGTCTGATTATCAACATCGATTTTGTAATTCAGAAGTTTTGTCCTTTAAGTAAATAACATCTGTCCTGCAGAATTAGCTGTTGGCCATCATTAGATGTGAATGATAGCAAAGCATGCTTGTCTTATTCATCCTTTGCGTTGCACCAGAGAAAGCATATGGTACACATCTTGGGTGAGGAAAAAAATAAATGAGGAATTCAACCTGCTGGGTTTCTTTTTTCTTATCCCCATCCTTTTCACGAACTCACTGTATGAGGCACAGAAAAAGGTCTTAATGCTGGATGCATATTGAAGCCTTTCTCTGAGTAACTTTTTCTTCAGAGTTACAGAGAAGATGTTCAGTCTTCCTTCATTATTCTTACTTTGTAGGAAGAGTGCATTTCCTTAGGTATTGGAAGATATTTAATCTCTCCTTACACTCTTGAATGGTGAAAAGTCAAAGTTAACAAAGCTCATTAGTAGGCCTACAGCAATCTATGCAGAAATTAAACTCTCTGTCAATGGTAAAAACTGTGTAGGATTAATTAGCCAAAAAAAACCTGCACCAGACTGAAAGTCCCTCTGTGTGCACTGTAGGTAACATGAGGTTCCAAACAATATAATTTCACCACATAATTGCAATGTTGTCATCACCATTTGCTGCACATCTTAAATCTATTTACAAGGCTATTTGATTTGATATTATCCTAAGTGGGACTATAAAGAATACATAAAGCAATTTTACTGAGGCTGTGCTTAAAATAATTTACACTGATTAAAGTTAGATTTAAAAGTTCCACTTAGTGCTTTCTTTTGCATTTAAAAACAGAGATCTATAATTATAATGTAATGTAATTTTAGCGGTAATGGGTAAACTTGGAAAAGTCACTCTTCAGTTTTATGCAAGAAAAAAGGCTGAAGTTCAGTGAGTTATTTAGCCAGATGTTAGCATGTCTTATTATACTTCAACATTTGTTAAACTGACAGGGAGTTTTTCTACTGCAGTTCTTGAGATCAAGTTGAAAATCTAGAAATATTCTTAAGGTCTGTCAAGAAACTTTTTTAAGGATAAGAGTCTGAATTTTATAGAGTTTTTGCAGATTCAGATGTAATTCAGTATTTTTTTGTTCTATTTAAACTAATTTAACTGTTCTCCTAGGTTGTGGAATAAGAACTCTAATAATGAAAGAGATCTGAAGATATTAGTGGACTCTTCTGCGTAAAGAAAGAGAAGTGGTTACAATATCTTGGATGAGGAGGACAGCTTGGAAGTAAATTTTCTGATAATCTCCACTCAGAGAGATATGTTGTCTGTAACAGAGTGGTGTCGGAGCACACAAATTGGATCTACTCTTGATGAAACTAGAACATAATAGAAGTGCGCGCTGTACACTAGCCAATATAGGGATACTCAGTCCATGAGGGGAGAATAGAGCTGTTCTGAAATGAATAACAGCACCCCAAACTCATATGAAGTAGACAACAGTTCATCAACGTGATTCCTGCACAGCCTCAGTGGTGGTGTGTCTTGCTATAAAATAATGTAGCTAAACCCTTAGCATTTACATTTCTTATTTGCAAAAGATGAAGAACAGTTATTCCATACACCAGCACCACTCACAAAGACAAATCCATTAAAATTTGTAAGCCGCTCAGATGGGGAGGTAGTGAGATCCTCAAGGACACTGTGCTGCAAAGTTATGTCGAGAAATATTCACTAATGCCCCTCTCTCTCCGGGCAGTGTCCTGGGCTTGAAGCTCTGCTGACAGAGGCTGTGTCCCACATGACTGTTATGGAGCCCTGACTGTTTTCTGCAGGATAAAGGGTGTGATCCCACCTCTCCAGGTATTTTTTCCTCACTTCTCATTTTTATTCAAGAAAAAATTATTATATTGAATTTCAGAAATCAGGAAATCCAAAGATGAAGAAATTATTGGAAGGGATTAATATGAATTTACTAAGGGTAAATTGTGCTTGACTAATCTGATAGCATTCTATGATGTTATAACTAGATGGCTGGATGAGCGGAGAACAGCAGATGTCACCTACCTTGACTTCAGCAAGGCTTTTGACACTGTCTCCCATAACATCCTCATTAGGAAACTGAGGAAATGTGGGCTAGATGAGGGGGCAGTGAGGTGGACTGAGAGCTGGTTTTGTGACAGAGCTCAGAGAGTTGCAATTAATGGAGCAGGGTCAAGTTGGAGGCCTGTAACCAGGGGTGTCCCCCAGGGGTCAATACTTGGTCCAGTTCTGTTTGACGTATTCATCAATGACCTGAACGAGGGGACAGAGCATATCCTCAGCAAGATACCAAACTGGGAGGGCTGGCCGACATTTCAGAGGACTGTGCTGCCATCCAGTGTGACCTGGGCAGGCTGGAGACCTGGGCAGAGAAGAACCTAATGAGGTTCAATAAAGGCAACTGTAGGGTCCTGCACCTGGGGAGGAAGAACCCCAGGCACCAATACAGGTTAGGGGTGAACCTGCTGGAAAGCACTTTTGAGGAAAAGGATCTGGGGGTCCTGGTGGATAGCAAACTATCCATGAGCTAGCAATGTGCCCTTGTTGCCAAGAGGGCCAATGGGTTCCTGGGCTGCATAAGGAAGAGTGTGGCCAGTAGGTTGAGGGAGGTCATTCTTCCCCTCTGCTCTGCACCGGTGAGGCCACAACTGGAATACTGCGTCCAGTTCTGGGCTCCTCAGTTCAAGAGGGACAGGGAACTACTGGAGAGAGTCCAGCGTAGGGCAACAAAGATGATTAAGAGATTGGAGCATCTCCCTTGTGAGGAAAGGCTGAGAGAGCTGGGGCTCTTTAGCCTGGAGAAGAGAAGGCTGAGGGGAGACCTTATTAATGTTTACAAGTATCCAAAGGGTGGCTTGAGGGAGGATGGAGCTGGACTCTTTTCAGTGGTTCCCAGTGACAGGATGAGGGGCAACGGGCACAAGCTGGAACATGGGAAGTTCCACGCAAAACTAAGGAAGAACTTCTTTAGGGTGAGGGTGACAGAGCCCTGGAACAGGCTGCTGACAGAGGTTGTGTAGTCCCCTTCTCCGAGATCTTCAAGACCCACCTGGATGCAGTCCTGAGTGATGTGCTCTGGGCAATCCTGCTTTGGCAGGGGAGTTGGACTAGATGATCTCTAAAAGGTCCCTTCCAACTCCAACACTTCTGTGATTCTGTGATTCTGTGAAATCATATTGGTTTTATGATGAGCTGGGACCTCTAGTAGTCAAGAGAAACAGACCTTTTCTTGGGGAGTAGAGAAGAAGGGGAGTAAAGTAATATCTCATGTTTAAAGTCACTGAGGCATTTGTTTTCAAGGCCATGAAGAATAAACTTTTTTTTTTTTTTTAAATATTTGAGAGAATCACTACCTGTCTCTCAGCTCTTTTCTAATCTGATGGCATATCTATGAACTAATTTTCTGTATTTTTGTTAGTGAAGTAAGAATAATCTAATAAAAGATTTACTGAGTAAAAGCTCTCACAAGCAATGTGGTCTCATCAGCAGGTTAACCCTAGGTCAAAAGGCTAAAGAAATAATTGCAGACATGTATTCAAATTTCTAATAACTTAGGGAGGCAAAAAAATTAAACTCTAGGAGATACAGAAATGAAAGGCACAGGAATCACACCAATCCTTGGCACTTCTAATAAAGTGCTAGAGTTGCTTTCAGCATTTCATCAAAAGCTGATGTGGTTTTTTCAGAGAGCACCAATCTTGCTATAGAGACAGATAAATCCATGGAAGAGAAAGAAAAAAAAATCCCTTTGATTTGTGAAAACTGCTTCAGAAACAAAGATGGTGCATTTCCCCAGATTTTCAAGACTTATTATATTTTTGACAATTGAATTTTAAAAGTTTGAGGGAGAATGAGATTTGGAACAGGTAAATACTTTGGTTTTAATCTCTTAAAACTTTAATGAGCATCTAAAGATTAATTCAACACCAATAAGAGAACAGATACTGCAGCAAATGATAGGTTAGGACAGTTTGCAACACTGTGATCTAATAAATACTTTGATCCCTACACTCTTGCAAAAACTTGAGCCTAAATTGTGTTTTCTCACATTTAAGTTCTGTATGAGGAATAAGTTACATGATCTTGTATGAAATGTCATTAAATTTCCAGAATATTTACCTACTTATAGGTCTAAAATGAAGTTAGAGGAGTCAGGACTGTGTTCAAGGATAATATTGTATCAGTGTTCAAGTTGTCAGTGGACTTAAGCTCCTTCTTCTTTTTTTTTTTTTT
>JAHREE010000152.1:9241804-9271635 GCA_033628505.1 Tringa tobata | reverse complement strand
CCTCTCCTCTCCTCTCCTCTCCTCTCCTCTCTCAAGATCACACTGTACTGTGACAGATTAGGGACACAAAGAACATACCCTCTTCTGTTTTCCAGAGAATAGCACCAAAAGGAACTTCCTGAAGTGAAGTGCAAGAGAGATAAATAAAACCTATATCAAATCAAGACTAGGAATCTATTATTTTATATTGTGTCTGTCTGTGATTTTTCAAAAAAGATAATCTGCCTTCCACTTTGACATGTTGGATATGTAGAGATTAAATCTAGAGGAAATTTGTTCTCAGCCTTTCAGCTTTGCACAAAGGAAAACCTTTGCCTGGATGCAGTCCTGAGTAACATGCTCTAGTTCTGGCCAATCCTGCTTCAGCAAGGGAGTTGGACTAGATGATCCCTATGGTCCCTTCCAACTCCAAAAAATTCAGTGAAATTCAGTGAATGCAGGGAAAAGGGCTTTGCCTCATTATCTTTGCACTTGCTGTCTAGCCTAACTGAGTGTATTAGGAGAGTGTTCTTCTTCATGGGAGTCAAAAATGTTAACTTGTATTTGCCTTTCTGAGAACAAAAAGGAAATAGAAGAGGAATTGTGATTCAGTAACTTCCACCCAACAGCAAGGATGAGTTGGGAAAGAGTTTAATGCAGGTGGCAACCAAATTTGCTGCCTTCCCGGACCTGCCGGTACAGCCAGACATGTAACTCTTCCCAAATTCAGGCAGCCTCTATCAGTCTGGTAGAACTAAACCACTGAAAAGGATTATGGTAGTTTGTTAGGAAAGTGATGATGGGAGGATGCTGTTCAGTAGTCTCCTAACAAAGTTTGACTACTACTAGAAAACAGCACATACTCCTGTGACCTGGCTTACAGTTTCTCTCAGAGAGCACAGCCTTGTTTTGCTTTCTCTTCACAGCTGAGACTAAAATGATAGTCTACTCCAGAGGCAACAAGAACCAACTATTTTTCTTTGTTGTCTGTGTGAAACAGGGAGGTGGCAACTCTGGAGAGCAGAAGAGGAGTTCATCTCTCAGCACACTGCCATTCTTCTTCTTGATCTGTCTTTTCCTCAGTTTCCTTCAAGTACTCCTTGTGCCTTGACTGATAAGAAGTCTATTAAGGAAAGGCATTGCAAGCATCTTCCCTCTTGCTGTCTCTTATGATTTTGACTATTTGTCTCAGCTGCTTGCCAGTCTTCAGGCACTGTGAAATTGATATGCTCTAAAAGGTATAATAAGGTATCATATTTTTTCTTTCTTTTAGATACATGATTTTCATTTTGGCATAATGGAGAGAAGGTGTTTTTCCTGCAAGCTTGTCATTTGTTGTTTCTTAGTCAACTTTCAATGCACAGCTTGGAAGGCTTCCAGAAATTTAATATAACTACACTGTAACATAGCATTCACAATGTCCTTGTTCTGGTGAATGCTCCATTAATCAGTTATAATGGGCTGATGACCCAAAGCTGATAAAGCTTTGACCCTTGCAGCTCAGAGAAGATGCACTTTAAGGCAGGCAGATGCATGTGCCACCGTTTATTTTCAGATAGGGAGGTAAATGGCCCCATGTCATTGTTATTATTTGTCCAGTTAAACAATTGCTGGTATGATAAAGCCACAGAACAGCAGAAGTGTTAGATTCAGAAGAGGAAACACCAAAATAAGCTAATAAACAAATGCTAAAAAATAATAAGATAAGCTAATAAAGAACATAAGCTAAGAAAGAAAGAAAGAAAGAAAGAAAGAGAGAAAGAAAGTAAAAAAGAAAGAAAGAGAAGTATCATTTGACAGATTAGGAACTGAGGACAAGAAAGTTTAAGCAAATAATTTATGGTGATTTAGAGCAACAAATTCAGGCTTCTAGAATTCCAGGCTAGCAACTTTAATACAAAAGTATCGAAGGAAATATTGCTTTATTTTGAATCCCAAGAACAGCAATATTTGAAAACTATCATTAGAAAGGTATCATCTACCTCAAAGCTGCCCTTCTGAGAGCCAGCACCACCCATCATTCACTGAAGCCAGGTTCCAGTATTGCCTCTAGGAAAACACGGCCTTTTTCCTCTGTTTCAGCAGTGCTACTGGGCAGACAAGGTAAAGAGAAGTGAACGGTTTTCTGTCTCTGCTTGCTTTGTGCTGTTTTTCGATACTCTAGTAACTGTAAAATCAGTGCCAATGGAAACATTCATTAGTGGAGAAAGCTACGAAATCCTTTGAGGTACCATTATATGCCCTCTGGGGCTCAAGAGTTGCAGATTTGATTTGTGTTTTAAAGGGTTTTAGCTGATTTACTGCAGGTATCTTCTCTTCTAGCTGACATTTTGGTGGGCCAGAAACTTTGCCTACTAGGAAAATAATGGAGGAGTATTACATTAGGAATGTTTCATGAAAGATGAATTTGTTATTCACACAAATATTGGCTTTACCTAGAAATTAAGTTAATGTGGATTATTATACTTCACTTGCATTTGGTGGTTTCCCTGGCTTATTTCCTCACTACCATATTCCTCTTTTTCTCTTCTTCTGTTACAGAGACAATACTTTTTTTGTTTAGTGCCAGGTTATAACAAATAATATTTGTTTTCTGTCTTTTCTCATTTCTCTTTTTTTTCTATTTCTTATTCCTTTTACCATTTTTGTCTTCTAAGCTGAAGCACTTATTTTCCTCCTATCTGTGCAGCTGTTGTGTTTTCTTAAAATATCCCTTCTTTTCCATTTTTGTCTCTTTTTATCCTTCTATACAGATTTCTTGCTGTCTGGTTACCTGCCATGCAATTTGGCACAAAATGATGGTAGTGTGAGAAGACTGCTTTGAAAAACTCAGAGACAGGTGAATGTAGAGACAGATATCCTTTTTAATTCTTCCAGTTTCTCTGACCAGATTTCAAACCCATGTTTTTCAATGCCAGATTTCCATTCACTTTTTGGGGTAGAAATAAATTCTATGTATGTATTTCTTTCAGTACAGGAATGCAGTATGAAGTAGTTTACAGTAGGATTGTTAATGCTTTGTAGATTTCACACTAGGGACCAAAATGCAGTTTTGGCATTTTCAAATCTATGGTGTGGGGCAGCTTCAAAAACCATTCCTTCTCCTAAGAAAGATTAATAGCTTAAGGCAGTGTAATAGTAGACAGTCAGTAAGTTGGGAGTCTCCTTCAGCACTTTGTTTTTGGTGTCTTGACACCTTTGATTAGATAAGTTAGAAGGCCATTGCTGCAAAAGCGAAGGTGGGAAGCTCGCTGCCAGTTTTGACTACTTCTTCAGGCAAAACATTACTTAATAGAATTTGTCTCTCAGGGGACACAGACAATGCAACATCTGGTTTGAGGAACATTAAAGGAATAAATGCCATATTGCTGACAATGCAATGAAGCAAATCTTTTGTTTTGGGTTTTGGTCTAGAAATTCAGCCTACGGGGCTGGGATTGGTATGTCTCAATTTCAAGAACTACATTGCACTGTTAGTCACTTAAATCTTTTTAAGGACCTGTCACATATTATTTGTCATGTACAGGAAACCATGAAAATTATCAGAAAATTTTATTCTCTTACACTGCTCAAGGTTGAAAACAGCAAAGCTAATATTTCAGTATCAATTCAGATACTGTAAATTTGGAGCTCTGTAACTCAGGAATTTGGTAGATCTCTGAATTATAAAATTATCTTAGTGAAATTAAAATACTTGTCTATGATGAATTTGCTCATTGATGTCAGAAAAACATTAATGCTTGAAATAACTGGATTCAAGCTTAAACAAGGGCTGATTTCACTAACTAATGCCATTGAGCAGAGGCTGTGGAAAATTAAGTTTGCCCTCCATTGACCTCTTATTAAAATTGTAGGGATGAACCTTCATCTTATTGTTCATTTGGTTTCTAACTAATGAGATTGGTCTTGGAGGTGGAACTGCCCTTTTGAACAACTAATGTTTGAAAATCATGCCTATGATATATTTTTTTATTTCTAAAATCTGAAGTGAAACATCCACACCATTTACATTTTTAGAAAATTTTGTAGTGTTATCTCCAGCAATAAGCTCTCACTTTGTCACTTACATCAGGAGCAATTTTCACTAAGCACAGGATTTTTAGTCTCGTTAATTTTTTACAAGTACATGAGTTTTAAGTTAGAAGCAAAAAAATTGCAGGTGGTTTTAGAGTTTTGAAGTTTTATGACAAAGTAAAATGTGATGGTGTCTCACTGTCAGAATTGCTATTATTAATTCACTTTGGAGTTGCCTTTTACTATCAGCCCTGTAACCCCTTACCTCTGCAGCAGAATTTCCATCAACCAGCAAGAAGTTCAGGCTAAGAAGAGAGATAAGTGGGAAAGGACAGAGGGCTTCATCTTTATTGGGAATCTGTTTGACATGATCCCATGGAAACTGTCACGGCAGGCAGAGGAGGTCAACCGTCACAGCATAAGGACAACTGTGGGCAGAAGAAACAGTAAAAAGTAGGAGGAGGTGACAGGCTCAAACGAAAAAAAAACAGAGCACAGAAGTGGAATTGGAGATGGGAAATGTACTCTGAGTGGCCTAAACAACCGATGTCTTGTGCATCTCCCAGTGCCAAAACTTCAAAGCTCAGCTGGAGCTGAAACTAGCAAGGAAGGTCAACAGGACTTTTCTATAAGTAGCAAAGGTAAGGCTGAGGAAAATGGGGGCCTGTTTCTCACTGGGACAGGGGCCTTGCTCACAGGCACCTGGAAGAGGCCGAGGTACTCAAAGCCTTTTTCACTGATAAGAGCTGCCTCAGGCCACAGAGGCTTTGGAGCCTCCTAGCAGAGTCTGTGGGAGTGAAGCAGTACCCCCAGGAAAGGGGGATCACTTCACCCACTGGGACACACAGATCCTTCTGAAGCCATTTCCAACCCCATGAAGAAACTGCTAAGAACAGCCAGCTGAAGGGAGAATTTTGCCTGACCAACATCATTGTTCTCTGTGATGAGATGACTGGCTGCATGGATACAGAGGGAACAGTGGATGTCATATACCTTGACTTTAGCAAGGTCTCCATTGTGGTCTGTTTATAGTTGGTAAAGTGCTTTAAGAGGACTATGTCAGATGGATCTCCTCAAAGTAGCGGAAAGATTGCTCCTGCCCTGGGGAAGCCATGGATATACAGGTGGGAGAAAATGTTCTACAGATCATGGAATCTGACAAAGAAAGAGTTATGGAATGAGATCAGAGAACACATAGGACCTAAGACAGTGCACTGGGGAGGATGGGGCAGCTAGTGAGGCTCAGAGAGGACAGAACTACAGCTTGAACTGCACACCTGTAGTGTTTTGTGGAATATGAAGCACACAAATCCTGTGCACTCTGGTTGAAAAAGGAAACATATCTTATGCTTCATACCTGTAGGTGATTCGAATGCCAAGGAAATAGGAGCCTCAGTAAACTGAGAAACAAGGTTTTTACAATCAAACTAGCATCCTCGGTGTCCTCTCATGGTTCACCTTATTGGAATGCTGAAGGCAGAGCTGGCAGATTCTTCCTTGCTTCTAACATCGTATTTTGGTTTAAAAATAAAAAAAACAAACTAACCCAACATTGAATTCATAAGGATTACTTTGCTTTCTAGACCTACAGAATATCTTCAGTGTGAATCTTAAAAGCTTTTGAAATCATTAAAGTTTCATTGGATTGTGAAAATAAGTAAGCCATGTTAGTTGTACCTGAGTATGTTGGGCTTCAGGATCCAGGTAGACTCTAGGCTGTATATATGGGGCTACTGCAGTTTCCTGTCCCAGTGAGGCAGTAATGAGCTTGGTTCCCAACAGAGAGACCCACACATATGAAAAAAACATGGGCGGCAAGCCACACAAATGAGTACAGGTGGAAAACAGTACATTTACCAGCACCCATGTAAACATGAACTGCATGGACAGCCTGATCATGACCGTGCTCAAATCATAGGTATGATTTGCATGCTCAACTACTGTTTTCGGTGGTTCAGCAGAGATAATTTGCCCAGTCAAAAAAAAAAAAAAAAAAAAAAGTAAAAAATACGTCTTTATAAATTGAGGATATCTAATTTAATACAAGAAACCACTTTTATTTTATATTTCTGTTCTTTTTTTAGGTTACTTTTGCTATCCAGAATGAATACTTAACTGACAAAAATATACCATTTCCTTTAGTGTTAACTAGTTACATGCATTATATCTTTAATTTTATAATATTATAAATTATTCATGGAACATATCAATGGATGGGGAAGGAGAGAGGAAGCAGCATATAGGAAACAGATTTCTCCACCAAAGAATTCAAAATGGAAATCTCTGGGGCAGAATAAATTTAATGCCTTCTTTATCTCAGTCCTTGCTGATATGACTGGCCATAAGACCAGCCTTTAACAGTTCCAGGACCCTGAGACTACAAATCTAGAGCAAGGAAGACCTAGGTGAAAGAATATTTAAAGGTCAGGGAACATCTAGACAAATGAGGAGAGGCTGAGAGAGGTGGGATTGTTCAGCCTGAAGAAGAGAAGGCTCAGAGAAATTTTATTCATGTGTATAAATACCTGATAGGGGAAGAAAAGAAATTGGATCCAGACTTTTCTAAGTGGTGCCCAGTGACAGGACAAGAGACAATGGGCACAAGCTGAAATAGAGGAAAGGTTTTTATGAGTGATCAAACACTGTCACAGTTTGCAGAGAGAGGCTGTGGAGTCTCCATCCCTGAGAAGATTCAAATGCTGATTGGACACAGTTCTGGCCAGTTGCTGTGCGTGACCCCTCTCTAGACAGAGAGGTCTCTTCCAGTCTCGGCCATTCTGTGGCAGTGTGATAACTGTTCATTTTACACTGTCATACCTTTTAAACCTGTGCTTTGAGGGTTGCTAAAACACTTGCTCTGTGGATATGTGTGTCTCATAGTGACACCATAATTAATAGTTTAATTTGCTTGGGATTTCTATTTTTGCTCACCTGAAGCAGAATTTCAGATCACCTAAATACATGCATATAATGCTATTTTTGTAATAGAAATGGCAAGGGCAGGGAAAAGACTTAGCTGGTCATCATGCACCTCAAGTTTCTCTGGAAAAAAAGATAATGGCATCTACTATTTTTTTTTTTTACTATTTTTAGTATTGCTATCATTATTCTTATTACAATATGAGCCCATGTCAAAACATCACTAACAGCTACTTAAAAATCTAGATGAGAGTCTAGTTGGGTTCTTTTAGATAAATTTACTTTTGAAGACCCTAGGAGTACAGAAAAAGCACCATTGAAGATTTACAATAATGATAAGACACAGAGTTTATTAGATTGTGAACATATCCCCACATTTTACAGGCAGGGAAAAGGCTAATTAGGGGCTAAAAAAAAACAAGTGCAAAGGTGGGAAATGCATAAAGTAGTATGATGAATGATCCTCTTTAAATCTCACAAATAAATTGTTCTAAATGAATCCATGAAGATGTTCTTGTATTCATACTCTAAGAAAACATAGCAAGCTGTGCTGTCACTTAAATCAATGTTATGCAAATTTCAGAGGAGGAAGGACAATCAAAAAACTCCTCCTTGCCTTCTGTTGATCATTCTTATCAGAAATTGAGTTCCCATTCACAAATTTCACCCAGCCTTTACTTACTGTTTCATAAACAATAATAAATATCCATAGAACTATCCCATCAGTGCAAAACTCAGTTTTAAAGCAAAGGCCAAGTCATACAGTGGCTTCATTGTAACCACCCAAATGTATAAAACTTAAGTGGTTTGTGTCTTTATGCATCTCTTATTTTTTTTTTTTCTGGAGACATAATTTTATAGTATTTTTCTTTAAACTGAAATTATCACCAAGAAGTAACAAGAGGTATTTTAACATAGTTAAAACTTATATGATATATGTTCAAATTATATGCAGTTCCCTGTAATAGAAATTCTATGCATATATAAATCTGTGTTAACTCTTTTCACTTTACTAATAGTTAATGATTTCCTCTGAGTAGATTCGAGAGAGTGGGATAGAATACACATAAGTATGATCCTGCCTTTATAGGCCTTATACAACCGATGAATACCTTTCTGAACACTTTTAGAGCACTCCCTTATTATGCATATCTAAATTAGAAAATTTTCAATATGTGGATCTACTTTATTTTGAACTTGTACTGTTTTCTGCTCAAACTGCAAATCCAGTTTATACCATAAATCAACAGCAACTCTCTGTTTCGTCCTTCGTGAAGGTATGCTGCATAGGTACTCTGCAACTTGTTTGTACCTTTTGATCTACAATCACAAGTGGTACAGGAAAGAAGCAAAAGGATAAAGATATTTAAAATAAGAGGAAAAAATACTTTGACAATTCTTTTCTTTGCTGCATCAGAAAAAAATTGCAAAACAAATGAAGATTTATAATAAGCATATCAGTTACTATGAGTGGGACTATATATAACTTTATATGAGTGGGACTAATATTTTCATGGAGATCTGTTATCAATGCAGTTCTTCTTACTTAAAAGATTTCTGGTTTGTTTAATTTTCTTTTCAGAAATTGTTTATAAAGTAAAAATTATCAATTGTTATTTCTAAACTATTTCTTCAAATTAAAGAACATGTAGAAGAAATATTTGAGGAGAAAAAAAAGTTTAATCTGTTCTCAGAGTCTCACCCCACTGGAACAAGTTGTCCACATAGCTTGTGGAGCCTCCCTCCTTGGAGATACGCAGAAGCAATAGTTTTGCTTGAGCAGGAGAGCTGGACAAGACGACCTCTAGAGGTCACGTCCAACCTCAAACACTGGGGAGGAGCTCCTTTTCTAGTGCAGGCACAAATGGAAAATGTGAATAGTGGCATCATAAATTACTGCAATATGTTGCTTAGAAGACTCTTTTTCCTGATGGATTTTTCTCCCATAGAGATAGCTTTAATAAACTGAATGTTATAAATTCCAGTACATTATATTACCAGCTTATATTTACAGATCTGCTTGTCACAAAGTGTTTGGCTTCTAGAGGATGTTGCAAAAACTTTTTGTGAGAAATCGTAAGTTCTGGTGGAAATTAGAAGGCCAGTACTGTCTCAGAAATGTCACCAGTGTCTGCATAAATACATCAATTAAAAATGTGATGTTCTTTGTAATTAGTCAAGATATTAACCAGCTATGACTACCGTGACTGTTGACCATGAAGGACTTTCATCACACATGTGATTTCTGTTAACTTGTTTTCTACCTTTGGCTTGACATGTCCATCTAGATATATGAAATGGAAATTTACTGGGTAGAGGGAGTGTGTAATCTTTTTCTGTACATGACCAGCGCAAAGAAAGCCAAATACTTGTTAGGAGTCTCCACTTTTAAAAACAAAAGTAATTGTCCCTTTGCACTAAGAGGTGTGAGTTTGTTGGTTTTTTTAAACAAAATATTTCAGTAGCCAGAGGAAGCTTGACCTGCTGGTCAATAGAATGAAAGTGAGGTTGGTAACAAAAATGTCTTATGTGTACAAATCTGGAAAAGTTTGCAGCAACCCATGAAGAAAACACTTTTCTTATACAGTGCTTTTTTTGTTGTTGTCATTTTCTTGCAATATTTTTCATCCTTTTAATTTTTTTCCGAGTTAGAGACAATGTATTAATAATATTAACATGACCATCTTTATGGCAACTTGAACATTTTTCTTACATCTGCATCATCCATGAAGAATATAAATGTTTCCTTCTTTTTAAGAAACCCTAAAAGATAAGCAGAATATATACAATTTTCAATCCAAAGAAAGAAAATTTAATCCTTAGACCACCATATGGCTCACTTTTTAAAATCTGGAAAAGTGGAATTTGATTTTGAAAGGAAGTCTGCTTTTTTAACAAATGCATTCCCAAGTAAGAAATACAATGTGCCCCTGAGTACATCAGTGCAAGAGTATGAAGATAAATCTTAGGTGGTTTAGGCTTGTTTTGAGTTCAGAATAAGCAAACACTGAAAGAAAATTCTGAGCCTCTGAATACTGTAAGGCCAAGATACACTTGAATTAAGGGTGAACTATTTTGGCTTTGAGGAAAGAACCATAACATTCATTTTCAGGAGGTGTTCTATTACTTTTTGTATTGCATATATTTGGTAAGATCTTATAGTTTATTATTATCAGAGATATAATTTTGGAGGCTGTTATGATGAGTTTACAAGCCATTGTCAAAATACAACCTACATTTATCCTTCCACTACATTTATCTTAGTACGTGAATGCTTAGAATTTCGCACATCAGGAACTAAAATCACATGAAAATATCTTTGCTAGTCCTTTCAGAGTTGTGCACGTGTTTTCCCATGATCGAAAAATTCTTGTACTTTGTTCATCTGGTGATATGGGGCTACAGTTTTTATCACTGTAGTTATGCTAACACAATATGCAGTGTATGGATTATTGTGTCAGAATAAAGACATAATCCACAGTATTTATTATGAAGGAGTTGCTTTGCTGCAACCAGCCTATTTCTGCCACGTATAAATGCACACAATTTATGGAATTTTTTACTTTTTCAGCTTTACTAATAAAGTTTATGCAGTTTTGCGTTTATAGATGGAACAGAAAAAATGCAAGATTCAACAGCTGAAAAGACAGAATTAATTTATTGAGCTCTGCTGTAAGATTATTTTTATTAGAACATTAGGGAAAACTGTTAGCTATGGTATGCTAATTAAAGTACTATTAGGAGCTGCTTAGAACTTAGTGTAGTATAATATTGTACTAAACGCCACATACAAACATCTTAATTGATGTGAATTCAAGTAAGCTGACAGTACACACCACTTTTTTGTTTGCCTAGACTGTGCTGCACTGTAACAATGCACATCTTCCAAATTAAATTGTTTTGCACTTTTCCAGTTACAATTAATTCCCTAGGCAAAGCAGAAGGCAGTTCCCTCTCCAGATGCTTCAGCCACAGGGTAGTTTTAAAACTGGCAAGTTCTCTCTGCCCTGACATCTCTGGATAATAAGAGTAGCTGAAGGTGAGAGTGCCTCAAAACTGGGAGAGCTTTGAGCCTGCTTGTGAAATGTTGTCTGAAAGGATACCGAAAAGTGAAAGCCATAGCAAAGCAATATTGAGTTTAGGGAAGCCCTTGAGTCACCCCACTTATCACATAAATCTTCCAACCTGAGATTCATGTCTCCATAAAATATAATGAGATGTGCAAATGTTTGTGTGCAGTTGAAAGAGACAACACACACAGTGGAATAGAAAGCAATGTTTATTTTTTTTTTCTGTGTAAAGACATTGGTAGGTATGGTAATCCAATGGACGCTCAAATAGTGCCAATAATGGCATAATGAAGCCTTTTTGGCTTTCAAGTGTAGATTTTTAGCTTCTAAAATGTAAAGTAAATCTGTTTCATATCAAGCTCTCCCCTGTTATGACCACAAGTAAGACCTGTCAATATGGACACTGAAGTAGAGTTTTGGCTGAAGAACATTTTAGAGAAGAAGATATGATGTAGGAAAGCAATATAAGATGGAAATTAAAGGAACACTCTTAAAAGGAATGGAAAATTTTAATTCAGATTTGTACAGTTGTCTAACACAGGGTAAGACATGGCTGAGCAAAGAAACGTGGTTATTTCTGTCTAGATCAGTTTTGTGACAAAGCATGATGCAGCGTTGCTGCCTGTAATTAATATTGATCTTTCTGGTCTTGGAGGGATTTTTTTCCTTTTCTGTTCTTTTGGGATTTGGTTTCTAGCCCCACTGCTCCCACCACTATCAGTGTTTTGCTTGATAGAATGCAGACTACAAAAGCTCCTATGTTGACAGAAAATGCAATATAGTTACACAGTATTCAGTATTTTATAGAGGCAGAACACAGCTATTGAAGACTTTGTTCTCTCATTTTACTACTTATTTTATAATCAAAGCAATATAAGACTACTTTTAATGCATTTGAGTTCAGGCATGGCGCTCATTTTTGATAACTACAATTAGAAGAAGGAAAGGTGGGTTTTTTTTTTGTTTCTATTGGCCTACATATATGCAAAAACATGAGAAAGGAGAGTTGATTTATACTTTGCCCTAGACTCCAGCAGATTTATTGTTGCCCATGCTTGAGGAAACATATAAGATTACAATTGTGTCTGAACTGAGGTTTCCAACGGAAACAACCTGGCATTTAGATATTCAAAACCTGTATTCAAATTCTATGGTTTAAATGCATATTTAATTACTGGTGCTACTCTGTGGTTCGATGTGTTGAGCCCAATTAAAAGACTTGGCTGTGTTACACCTCCAAGGGGAGCATTTGTATAAGGTTGTAGGCATGAGGTTTGAGTTTCCAAACTCTGTCTCTCCCCTCATCTGGTGGGAGCATCTGTAATTCAACATGCAAGAGCTAAATATTGAAAGGGGCTAATCCCACACTTTGTGCAGCTATGACAGCCTGAAGTATTTGCTCTCATTACAGAGTCCTCTTTCCATGTGTTTGTAAGTGTCTACAACCAGGTGTGTGGCCCATGAACTGGCACCTTTCCATGGAAAGTTTATTCACTGCTGCTGCACAGTATGAGCATGGGCTGGCACATAGCCTGGGTAGTAGCAGTAAGGAACTAGCAGTGCCAAATCCAAAACCAGAGTGACCAGAGTGTATTCTACAGTAGGAAACCATCAAGGGAACACCACTGCAAATCATATCTTCTGTTCCGGTAGCTCAAAAAAATAAATATGTAAACACATAAATCCTTTAAACTGCAGCTATGGTGACTGAAAATGTTATTGTCTTTGATGATGAACACGTCTTATAACTGTTTAAACAGGAGGTCTTTGCCAAACCCTAAGATGTCTCACTGAAGCTGAAAAAGGTGCACTCCAACCAGGTTGGGGGCTGAGGGGAAAGCCATCTTCTAAAAATGATGAACAATCTGTTTGAGTACAGGCACTCAAAATAGTCTCTTCAGCTAGCACATCTTTGGGGTAAAGATTTATGCCTTCCTAACAGTGAGTTTACCGATATCCAAGGAGGGTCCTTCTTGCCTAGCTGATCTCATCTACATCTTAGCTCAGACACACATAGTGCAGTAGTTGTCACATCTGCTTCCACTCCCAGAAGTGGAAGAAGTTGGAGAAACTGGCTGCCAATGGCTTGGATGGGAGTACTCTCCACTGTGTAAAAAACTGGCTGGAGGGCTGGGCCCAGAGAGTGGTGGTGAATGGAGTTAGATGGTTACAAATGGTGTCCCCCAGGGCTCAGTATTGGGGCCGGTTCTCTTTAGCATCTTTATCAATGGTCTGGATGAGGGGATCAAGTGCACCCTCAGTAAGTTTGCAGATGACATCAAGTTAGGTGGGAGTGTTGATCTGCTGGAGGGTAGAAAGGCTTTGCAGAGGGATCTGGACAGGCTGGATCGGTGGGCTGAGGCCAGTGGGATGAGGGTCGATAAGACCAACTGCCTGGTACTGCACTTGGGTCACAACAGCCCCATGAAGAGATACAAGCTTGGAGCAGAGTGGCTGGAGAGCTGCCTGGCAGAAAAGGACCTGGAGGTGTTGGTCGACTGTCAGCTGAACATGAGCTGGCAGTGTGCCCAGGTGGCCAAAAAGGCCAACAGCATCCTGGCCTGTATCAGGAACAGTGTGCTGAGCAGGACTTGGAAGGTGATCGTGCCTCTGTACTCAGCACTGCTGAGGCCCCTCCTTGAGTACTGTGTCCAGTTTTGGGCCCCTTACCACAAAAAAGACATTGAGGTGCTGGAGCGGGTCCACGGAAGGACAAAAAAGCTCATGAGAGGTCTGGAGAGTAAGTCTTAGGAGGAGAGGCTGAGGGAGCTGGGGTTGTTCAGCCGAGAAAAAAGGAGGCTGAGGGGAGATCTTCCCGCTCTCTACAACTACCTGAAAGGAGGCTGTAGAGAGACGGGGGTCGGTCTCTTCTCCCAAGTCACAGGCGATAGGACAAGAGGAAACGGCCTCAAGTAGCACCAAGGAAGGTTCAGATTGGACATTAGGAAAAGGTTTTACACTGACAGGGTTATTAAGCATTGTAATGGGCTGCCCAAGGAAGAGGTTGAGGCACCATCCCTGGGGGCATTCAAAAGACGGGTTGACATAGTGCTTAGTGACATGGTTTAGTGATTATTTTTTTATCAGAGATAGGTTGATGGTTGGATGAGATGACCTTAAAGGCCCCTTCCAACCTAGATGATCCTATGATTATAAGATTTCCAAAATAAAAATCAAACAAATGGTTGTTACTAATTGAATCCGTGATCCAAATATGTTGTACAAAAATGATGTAGTACTTTTGTTTGTATGCACACTTTCAGAGAGCCTGCTTCCCCACTTTGAAAATGCCCAATTTAAACTGATCATAACTCATAAACTAAACAATAGTTCTATTTTCATATTGCCTTTAAATTAATTTTCTGGATATTTATTATTCACACTGTACTTTCTGCACATAAAAGAATTATTTTACATCTTGAGAAATATATAAACAACTATTTAACTATGCCACTTGACCAGAGACATCACTAAGTGTGATTTCTCTATGAGAAATATAAAATAAGAGCAGCCCTATGCAAGAAAAAGAACAGAAGTCAGAGTAGGATGTAAGGCAATAATGTTAAACTACTACACCTAGATTAAAATTGACAGGAGAATAATAGAACATTTTTTAATTTCAAACTTACCTTAAAGAACTTTCAAAATTTCCTTTTAAAATTAACCATGGTTTAGTGAACTGTCTTCTGCTTATCTTACTGCTATCCTATTCGACATAGTTTGGATTGTATTTAAACAATGAAATTGATAAAGGGTTCAAAAATGTTTTGAGAACAGCTAATGTGAGTTTTGAATCTGTACAGGCTAGTCCATGAATAACCAAGATGACACATTGAGCCCAAAACTATGAAATCTTAAGTTAGGTTGATCCGATTCAGTTTTTGTCTAAGCAAGTGTGACTAAGTTGGGAGTAAATCAATGGAGTAATCCTTAATTACACATGCTCAGCATCCGTCTCAAAGTTTCTACATTGTCTGTTTAAAAAGTTTTAAATAGATGTCAGCCATTGGCCATTAGACCAGATGTGGAAAGGATAAGCAGGCAAATTCATAATTCAAAATTTACATGTTAATCTTGAAGTGACTCATTTTATGTAGCTATGTGCTGCTTAACTTTTTTCCTCATAAGAACACTTATGCAATAAGAAGAATCATGACAAGCATGAACAGCAGCCATACCTCCTTAGAATTAATCATGATTATTCATTCTGTTGTACTCCAATAAAATAGTGGGACTAATTCAATTTTTGTGTAATTTGGATAATTATTTCACCAAGCAGTTCTATAGTGACTATTGCAATTGCTGATCTGATGTGAGATACTTCATAAAATAATTTTGTTTGGAAGAGACCTTTATGATCATCAAGTCCAACTGTTGACCTAATGCTGCCAAGTTACTGCCAAGTGCCTCAGCACTCCATCTTCACATCTTTTAAATACCTCCAGGGTTGGTGACTCAACCACTTCCCTGGGCAGCCTGTTCCAATAATAGACAACCCTTTCAATGAAGAAATTTTTCCTTATATCCAATCTAAACCTCCCTGGCTCCACTTGAGGCCATTTTCTCTTGTCCTATCACCTGCTACTTGGGAGAAGAGACTAATCCCTTGAAGCCTCCTTTCAGTTAGTTGTAGAGGGTGATAAGGTCTCCACTCCTTCTCCGCTTCTCATCAAGCTTATTCTCCAAACCTCTCACCAGCTTTATTGTCCTTCTTTGGACACACTTCAGAACTTCAATGTCCCTACTGCAGCGAGGGATCCAAAACTGAACAAAGTACTCAAGGTGGGGACTCAACAGTGCTAAGTACAGGGGGACAATCACTCTATTTCTGATACAAGCCAGGATGTTACTGGCCTTCTTGGCCACCTTGGCACACTGCTGACTTATATCCAGCTAGCTGTTCACCAACACTCCCAGGTTCTTTTCCGCCAGGAAGCTTTCCAGCCACTCTTTCCCAAGTCTATAGTGCTGCATGGAGATGTTATGATCCAAGTGCAGGACCCAGCACTTAGCCTTGTACTAATTCAAGAACATAGTCGCCTGATGCAGTATGTGAGTGAAATCTGCATTCCTTCACACAATAAAATTGCTTCCTAAAAGAAAGTTGTTCAGAATGCTTCTCTGAGAAAATCTAAGTTTTAAAGTCTTCTTACCAGATCCCAAATTCTTAACACAAAGCAGGCATCACTAGAAAAAAAAAATATCATTTTTTAATTCTAATTCCTATATTGATTTTTAATATGGCTTATTCTGAATGGAACAAATTTATCATTTTGGGGGACAGTGGAGCTGGATCATATTTGACTCCAAAGAACCTTTAGCAAAACACTCCTGCTCAAAGATTCAGTATAGAATGCAGGGGCATTAACGTTGCCATGTAACACTTATATGTTTCCACAAAGAAAGCTACATAAAGCTTTTAAATTTTAGAAGGCTGAAGAAGTTCAGAAGAAAGAGGAGGGCATTAGCCCTTTACCTGCTACATTTCTTTAAACTGCAGGAATGCTCATGAAAGAAACATTTTAAATGTTGTAAAATATTTGGACAATGTGACCACACAAGCCTAATTCCATAGACTGACTGTGGAAATCTTCAGGCTAGATAAACATAATTGTGAATAGAATGACGTCTGCTTGTGGTGGCTTTGAAAGTGCTGTCCTAACACCTAGCCTTGATAAGTTTTGTAGCAATTATCTGTAGATTACTTAGCTTCTTAAAATGGCTCATTCTTAACAAAAGAAGGAATTATCTCTATAGAATTATGTGGCTATGTAAATAAAATTTAAGATGAAGTCCTAGGACAGACCTTTGTTTATAACAGATCAGTTTAAGAAGTTTATACTACATAGGGAATATTTTTTTTTTTAAGACAAAATTTTCACAACAATAGCCCAGAGAAAACATAATGTGTTGATTTTTCCATGTTATACTTTTTGATGATCTTGCTTGTCTTCTCAGGTAAGTTCAATTGTTTTGTCTTCAACAGTTTCAGGAGATTGACACCAATGTAAAGGGCATTTAGTGCTATGCCCCACAACAAGCGAGGGAAGCATTTCCCACCAAACCATAGATTTTTTTTATAGTGAATAAGAACTCTCATAATCTACCCCAATATAATCTACATTGTCTTGCAATTCTTAATCACTGAAATGGCAAGTTTTTCTCATGGAAAAACTATTATTAAAGTTAAAAGCTATTAATTGAAGATAAAATCAAGTAACTTTGATGAGTGGCAATATTGCTTTAAAGATATTGTTATCATTAGTAGGAAAAAAAATGTATCAAATTTAATATTATTTATTTAAAAAGAGGCAATAAAGCTAGTTTAGAAAGATTTCCAAAACAAGTACATTTAAGACAATAATAGTTAGTGTAGTTGGATAAAAAAAGTAAGTATTTAGTTCTTATATTGATAAGTCTTTTTCCTTCTTACTGACCAAAACAGAATATGAAATGGGTAGTTTTAATCTGTCCTTTTTCACAGGTACTCCTTCAATAGTGTACTTTTTAAATTACTGTTGAATTTCTTTTTTGGTATTTCTGCCCTAGTTTAGTCCAATTCAGATCATTCTCTCTCTCTTTTTCTTGTTGTGTTTCTTTTTCCTCCCAGTCACAGCCTGTCAAATAATTCTAAACACAAAGTAAACTTCAGTTTTCTGAACTTGCTTCTTTAAAATATATTTTTTTGCAGGTTCTAGAAAGGCGATGTCTTCCCTAGTATTATGTGACCATGTGACCTGCTTTCTCGGTGAGGGAAGGCTGTGGACATTGTGTATCTGAACTTTGGTAAGGCCTTTGACATTGTCCCCCACAGCGTTCTCCTGGAGAAACTGGAGAATCGTGACATGGACAAGTGTACCCTCTGCTGGATAAAAAACTGGCTGGATGGCCGTGCCCAGCAAGTTGTGATTAATCTGGTTGGCGGCCGGTCACCAGTGGTGTCCCTCAGGGCTCAGTTTTGGGGCCAGCCTTGTTCAATATCTTTATTGATGATCTAGACAAGGGGATTGAATGCACCCTCAGTAAGTTTGCAGATGACACCAAACTAGGTGGGAGTGTTGATCTGCTTGAGGGTTGGAAGGCTTTACAGAGGGATCTAGACAGGTTGGATCAATGGGTCAAGGCCAACAGGATGATGTTTTATAAGGCCAAATGCCAGGTCCTGCATTTCGGTCACAAAGACCCCCTGCAGTGCTACAGGCTTGGGGAAGAGTGGCTGGAAAGCTGCCCAGCAGAAAAGGACCTGGGAGTGTTGGTGGACAGCCGGCTGAACACAAGCCAGCAGTGTGCCCAGGTGGCCAAGAAGGCCAACAACATCCTGGACTGTATCAGGAATAGCGTGGTCAGCAGGACTAGGGAAGTCATCGTGCCTCTGTACTCAGCACTGGTGAGGCCTCACCTCCAGTACTGTGTTCAGTTCTGGGCCCTTCACTACAGGAAGGACATTGAAGTGCTGGAGCGTGTCCAGAGGAGAGCCACCAAGCTAGTGAGGGGTCTGGAGAACAAGTCATATGAGGAGAGTCTGAGGGAACTGGGCATGTTTAGTTTGGAGAAGAGGAGGCTGAGGGGGGACCTTATTACCCTCTACAACTACCTGAAAGGAGGTTGGAGAGAGGTGGGGGTTGGCCTCTTCTCCCAAGGGAATAATGATAGGACCAGAGGAAATGGTCTGAAGTTGCAGCAGGGGAGGTTTGGATTAGATGTTAGGAAGAATTACTTTACTGAGAGCATGGTCAGGCACTGGAACAGCTTGCCCAGGGAGGTGGTGGAGCCGCCATCCCTGGAGGTACTTAGAAAACATGTAGACATGGCTCTCTAGTGCCTGAAATTACTGGGGTGTGGAGGGGTGTTATGTGTGGTGGTGTCGGTGTGGGGTTTGGTTGGTGGTTTTGGTGGGTGCTTTTTTTGTGTGTTTTTTGTTTTGTGTTTGGTTGTTTGTTTGTGGGGGTTTTTTTCTTGTTTTTTTTTTTTTTTCTTTTTTTAATGTGGTTGGACTTGATGGTCTCAGAGGTCCCTTCCAACCACGGAGATTCTGTGATTATGAAGATCACACTAATTTGTTGTTTGCTTATAAAAATATTACTGTATACTGTAATTCACATAAACAATCAAATGTGCCTGCAGTTCCTGTTTATCAAAGTTTCTGCAGTGAACCTTTTGCTTCTTTTTTAGGCCACAGTGGCCAAAAGCAATAATAGCCATTCCTCTCATTCCTCCATTGTATTTACTACTACCAGTGTGTTACTTTGTGGTTTTGTACAGGTTTGTGGGTTTTGAGTTATAATTAAGTGTCTTGGCTACTTTATCCATGTAATGCTTTTTCCTTACTTTGTCTCATGTGATAGGCATAATAAACTGTTAAGTCAACAGTTAAACGTTTTTAACATTTTGGCAGAGTCTTATGTTTCATGTCCACCAGAAAAAGAACAGATGACATAGTAAAACCTGTGTGTAGCTGTGCCTCAGCTTTCTTGTGGGTATATCCTCCAATTTTAACTGCTAGTTACACCTGTTTACAAGTAAACATTATTTCCACAAGGTTTCTTTTTCTACATGTGCAAAATGTATTTTAACTGCCTAAAGATTATTTCCTGCAGAATGTTTGGAGAACATAATTAGCTGAGAAATATTGGCAATGAAAGGAAAACTGTAGTACACAGTGACAAGAAAATACTGAATTTTTATACTCATTAACCCTGATTACTAAACAACTATATCTTTATGAGATACTTTGCTGAGCAACATAAAGCTGTAGCAATAAAAGTATATTATTAATTATACATGGGAATGGATAATAAGCTCTTCAATCCAGATGTACTCCTAGTGTGTAAGATATCACACACTGGACTGTACCAGAAAAACTGGACAAGGGATTAGATTTAAGAAAATTTGCATATTTTTTTTTGTTATGTGTTTCTCATTTTTTTATGAGTTTTAAAGATTGATATGGCAAAACTAAAATTGTCTCCAGATATTATTCAGGCTTTTCTAGTGGAAATGGATTATGACGACAAATAGCAGGTATTTCTAATTCCTAGATGATAATAAGAATTTAAAAAAAAAAAAAAAAAAAGAACAAAAAACACCAAGACACTGCAGTTTCCAACCTACTGAATTGCATATATAAAATCTGCTAACTACATTTCATGAACCAAAACCAAAATGATCAAGTATACAGAAAGGTGGTTTATGGTACCGTATTTTGTTGAAACTAGTAGTAAAGGTCAGTGAAAAATATTCATACTGCTCTGGGATAGTATAGCAATATTGAACATATTTTAAGCCAATATAAGAAATTAATTTCTTTAGAAAAATGTTGGATCTTTGAGCACGTATAGCAGCATTACAAATAACCATAATGTAACAGAAAGAACTGAGTACTATACAATTCAAATAGAAGTAATGGAGAATTTTACCTTATAGTCCATACTTCTCTAAGTTATCAGTTACGGCTGCATAAATTTAAAATGCTTTCTAGAAATGCCTTTAAAATAACATACATATAAGTATTAATCAAATCCAGTCATCTATGAAATACTATAAAAAAGGATTGGTTTTCTGTGGATTGTTTCTTAGGGCATTTTCCATCATAAGCCAAGCTTCAAAAAATATAAGGAAAGGATTATGGCATTGGCATTATTTTTTTCTTTTTATTTTTTGTGACTGTTTGCTGCCTTCTGATGTTCCACAGCTGGAGATCACAATCCTACTGGGTCTTAGAGTGTAAAACTTACTGCTTCATAAATTATTGACTAGCATTTAACAGTCAAATGAGAGCAGGGAATAAAATGAATGACATACTTTGAATATACTGCTTGGAAAAAAAAATGCTATATTTGTCTTATACCTAGGAATGTTGATCGTTCTTGTTCTGTATCTGCTAAGATCAATTTCCCATTGAAGCAAATGGAACATTTCTTTTAATTGGGGGTGCAAAATTGGGCTTTTCAGTGCAAGCCTGAATGTTTCAAAATTTGTTTTTGGAACCCCATTCTGATTATTTTATGTCTTGATGTACAGAAAGATTGAAAATCTTTGGATGATATAGGTAACTCTATAATATATAGGATGGAACTATCAGCGTGGTCACTCACGTGAAGAGTGTCCAGTGGGATGCATAATGGTTCAGCTATAAACTCTAAATCAGGAAGTGACCACTGTCTTCTTGAAGCTGGGGAAAAATAAACTGATAAGCAATGATGCCGAGGTCATAAGTTTACCTTGCTGGAAGCAAATGTTAATGGCCAAAATTTTAAGAGGTTTTAGGAGGCCAGAGTTTAGGTGAGTAGTCCTTTTCACTTATTGACCATCACTACTCATAAATGTAGGCATCAGTGTGTTGAGTGAGATTTTTCAAAAGTCTCCTAGCTTTAGGAAAACAAATCCCATTGAAATTCTTGGCTGTGTATCTGTTTCACTCAGCTATTTTGTTTAGAGCCAGAAGCAGACACAGATGTGCGCTGCTTTAATGAGATGAGTATTAGGCAGTTCCAGACATGTGCTCCACTTCCTTAGAAAAGCTGCAACTTTCAGTGTATCTGAAAGTGCCTTCAGTGTCTTCAGCCTTTATAAAGACTGTACGTCTGGGTCTAGGTAGGTGTTTACTGTGTTGGTTCAAAGGGGTTGCTCTGCCCTTGCAGCTAGGGTCTTTACCTGCAACAGGCAAGCACTCAGTGAAATCCAGTGGTCTGCACCATTCCACTTCTTCTTCTCCTGTGCAAATATTCATCATATAGAGTTAGTGTACAGATCATTTTTTGCAGGTGGTGAGCTCTGGAATTTTATTGTTGAAAAGCACTTCTACTTTTTATACTTAACATCAACTACTTGTAACAAAAGCGAGTGACTGGGAAAAATGCTGAACGTGAATTTGATGGTACATCAATGATGCTACATGAATATTTTTTAATTCATGAAATGATTTCAATTCCAAGCTTGAAAATTGAGAGATAACATTTGGTCATACTTCTATTTGTATTTTCATTGGAAATATGTATCTTTATTATCAGGACTGAACAGACTCAAAACTTTTCAAACTACCAGTAACTTAAGAATGGATATTCACATAACATGCCTTTTACACAATGTATCTTTGTCCTTGAAAATCTGTTCCTTTGTTCCAAAGTAATGATTCAAAGGAATCAGAAGTTCCTACTTTACAATTTGTAATTAGCACTCATTTTAATCTGATTTTAGTGAAAAAAAAAAAAAATCTTCCGAGACCTATGTTGGAATTAAATCAAAATTTTTGATGGATAAAATTCTGGCAGATTCTTCTTGAGTTTGGATCAATTAAGTAAAGAAAGGCAAATATTAAAGTGCAGTGACACAAAGGAATACCATAATGAAGTTCCTCAGTACTTCCTTCAGGTTGTACAAAGCTGCTATTTTTACAGTAAAATAAGAAGTCATGTTTGAGGTATTCTCTCATTATGTTCTTCAGCATATTTCATCAAGGATAGTTAAACTGTGGACTAAGATTTTGCATTTAAATGCTTCAGTCAGTTTACAAACATGTACAAATATCTTGATTGTTTATCGAGTAGGTACAGTGATTTGTGGTATCTTCTCAGAACTTCAGCTCATAGGAATAGACATAGAGAAGGAAATTCTGTATGACAAGATGTCATAGTTTAACTCCAGATGGCAAGTGGGGCCACACAGCAGCTCACTCCCCTGCTTACCATAGGCAAGAGAATCAGAATAGTGAGAAAACTTGTGGGTTGGGATAAAAACATTTTAATAGGTAAAGAAAAGCCATGCACATGAACAGAGCAAAACAAAGAATTGATTCACTGCTTCCCATAAACAGGCAGGTGTTCAGCCATCTCCAGGGAAGCAGGGTTCCATCACACGTAAAAATTACTTGGGAAGACCAACACCATAACTCTGAATATCCCCCCTTCCTTCTTCTTCCCCCAGCTTTATATGCTGAGCATGACATCACATAGCATGGAATATGCCTTTGGTCAGGTGAGGTCCCAGCTCTGTTTCCTCCCAACTTCTTGTGTGCTCCCAGCCTATTCACAGGCAGGGCAGTATGAGGAGCAGAAAAGGCCTTGACTGCTTAGCAACAACTGAAAACATCAGTGTTTTACCAACACTATTTTCATCCCAAATCCAAAACTTAGCACTATACCAGCTGCTAGTAAGAAAGTCAACTCTATTCCAGCTGAAACTATGACACAAGAGAAAAAGCAGAGTTATGTTATCATTACTGAATAGTTATCACTATGCTAAGCAAAGTAGATGGTTCTCTGTAGGATGTAGTCTTGGAAAGACTTTGTCTGCAACCATAGTTTCTGTTTAATGCATTTGTATAAGGAAAATAACTGCAATTCTACATGTACACTGGAGGCATTTTTTTTTTTAAATGTTGCATTTTTACAATCTCTCATTTATTTCAACAGTAATGCTAAAGCAGAGTTAATTCCTCTGTATCATACCCTCAGGTCAAAAGGAGAGAACTGGGTGAATGATACCTTATCTTTGTTCAGGTTATGAAGTAAAGCATGCTCTGTATTCTTATATTGAAGAGGATTGTGTTGTGAATGTAAAGAAATCAATATTTATGAATCCTGGAACAGGTTAAAAAATTTTAAAAATTAAAAAAATAATTCCAATATCCTCTCTGCAGAATTGGCTACAAGATATAATTTTCAATAATGCTCACGTCATTGTCTTGTGTTTCGTTGCTCATTTGGTACTCTTCACAGAAGAAGCAGTCACAGGGAACTCTGCAATTTTTCTTGAAGCATCAGAAGAAAATTCTGGGGAAACCGAGTGGTGTAGCTCCTTTATCGCATAACATTGTTCTTCAGCTCTGAGAAGCGCAGGTCTGTACTATTTTCTGCCAGTGACAGCCACCTCTGTGTGTGGTTCAAGCCAACAAACTACACAGCAGCAGGGATAGAACAGGTGAGAAAAAAGCCCTTCCTTGCCCTATTTCTCCAAGACCAATATGCAACTCCACAACCCTTTCCCTGTTCTCAATATCTTTCTCTCCTCTTCTGTCAGTCTATGAAGGGAAGAAAGAATTTCTCCTTTAATTGACCTTTGCAAAAGTCTGAGGGGGAAGACAAATGGGGAGGTGAACATAAATGTTTAAGGTAAACACCTTATCTCTGATGTTAAGAAACTGTTTTCAGATAGGAATATGTAGGAGAGCACCTATCCGTTAGTTGCTTGGTTTCCATCTCTCTTATGTGCAGTTTGCTTTACTGAAGAGCCTTATCAGTTTATTTTATCCTCTAACAGTCTAATAGGATGTGGAATTTCAATAGTCACTAAGTCACAGATATGGAAACTGAGATGCAGAGAAAAGCAACTGTGAAAGATTAAGTTCTAGGACAATTTCAGGAATAGAAGTCTGAGGCTACAGTGTGAAACACTTCTTTTTTTCTTATTATAGTATCTGACATATATTAGTCTGTATATTTCACAAAATGTGTGAAAAGAACAGCATAAGCATATACTGTCAAGTCAATCTGCTTGCCATTAGTATTTCTGTGTATTTTATCTCTTTTTGCTCAATTTTGTGTCTTTTCTCTACCTCCTGCAGTTACTAGTACCATGATGAGTGATTTAGATTAAGGGTACTGCTTATTTCTAGAGTGAATTCCAAGTACACCTAATATGCAGTTCTGGGAATGTCCAATATACTTCAGTACAAATGAATAATCTGATTTTTAGAACTGTGAAAGTGGGTATATTGTCTCCTCACATACTGTCTCTATTTAAAGATGTATGATACACTTCTGCTGAAATAATAGAACAAATAAAACACCTTGTACACACTTAAGGAGAGACTTCTGCTATGAGTAAACACTGTGGAACTCAAGCAATTTAAATACTAAAAATAACTTGAATCATAGTCATCTCTTTGGTGCTTGCATGTGAAGCTGCCCTTCTCGATACTTCCATAGTAATGACTGCAGAGGTTGCAGTAATGAAATCCTTGGCCTTAAGATTCAGCAAAGACTGTGTTCTAGAGATTGGTTTGAAAAGAGAGAAAGGAGCTTTCAAGAAGCCAAGTGAAAGCTCCATAGACAATGAACTTTCACGACAACTTGTTAATGCAGACTCTAGTTACCAGTTCTGTCAATTTACGCAGGGATTGGGATGGATGCATTTTTCCTGCTAGTGGCTATTTTATGTTAAATGATCTTTCAGTTAAAATCCACAGCCCACAAAGTACAAGTAAGTCTTTCAGCTGTCATCAATGAGCTTTTTATAAGATCAGGACTGAATTTTGCTTACTTATAATTTGTTGCAGTGCCTAGCTTTCTAGATTTATTGATGAGATAATCTGGCTAATAAGAGAGACTGATAATCAATTTGCTAAAATGGTTGCTAGTCAGCTTGACCATGGCCTTGATTTGGATGGCTGTGAAAACAGCTTGATCAGCAGTGAGGTGATACGTTGAGAAAACGTAATTTAAATGTAGTACTGTGAAATGCTGTATGTTTATTTATGCAAACTGCTGTTTTGCAAGGCATGGATTCTTGAGGTTACCCAGAAGGAAAGGTAAATGGAGTAAACTCCAAAATCAAATTTTTTAGGAGACTGCTTGTGGCTAAAATCATGAAGATGGTCCCAGGTTAGCATATACTTTACAACATTAGGTGTATCTTACAATTGGCAAATCACTCAAAAAAATAATCAAAATAAAACCAAGAAATATTGAAGCAATGTTTTGCTTTGTTGAAAAGCTTTTAGAATTACTTTTATTTGGCTTGACAAAGCTCTTCTTGTTAAGGTTATCACTTACTTGTTGAAATTCAGAATAAAGCATCCTTCAGCTCAGTAGATTTGTTCTGCTTGTTTGTATTCTAGACAGCACCAAATCAGTACCCAGCGACCAAATTCTAGCCATAAGGGTACAATACCACATGGAATCCTGCTAGTATTCCACTATTTTATTTTAAGGTCTGTGATAAAAATCCCATCTGTACCCTATGGAGGAGCACAGAAAGATAATGACAGGTGGAGGAGCCCAAATGACACTGTGCCTGTCTGCTCTCAGGCATCACAGGAGCCATCATCCCAACAAAAGCCTGTCTCCATACCCATGAGGGAGGACAGAGGCATCGCAGAAGGATGGGGCATCCCAACAAGCCAGGCAGGGGAATGACCTTCTCTCCCAGGCTCCCTATGCTGTCCTAGGATTGCCCCAGACCCATGGGCATGGAGACACCTATCCCAGGCCAGTCACCAGCAGTGAGTCACCAGGGCAAAACTGAAGAATAAGCAAAATTTCCCTTTGCCGAATAGCATATATCAGTATCTGAAG
This sequence comes from Tringa tobata, assembly GCA_033628505.1. Classification (NCBI taxonomy): domain Eukaryota; kingdom Metazoa; phylum Chordata; class Aves; order Charadriiformes; family Scolopacidae; genus Tringa; species Tringa tobata. The sequence goes on along the minus strand of JAHREE010000152.1, from coordinate 9,245,360 downwards.
TACACAAGTGAAAAAAGTTGATATGTATCCCAACTACAATGGTAGGAAAGAACTTGGTGAAGTTCTCTACCCAAAGAATTCTCTGTTTGGGGTCTGGAGAGTAAGTCTTATGAGGAGAGGCTGAGGGAGCTGGGGTTGTTCAGCTGAGAAAAAAAGAGGCTGAGGGGAGATCTTCCCGCTCTCTACAACTACCTGAAAGGAGGCTGTAGAGAGACGGGGGTCGGTCTCTTCTCCCAAGTCACAGGCGATAGGACAAGAGGAAACGGCCTCAAGTAGCACCAAGGAAGGTTCAGATTGGACATTAGGAAAAGGTTTTACACTGACAGGGTTATTAAGCATTGTAATGGGCTGCCCAGGGAAGAGGTTGAGGCGCCATCCCTGGGGGTATTCAAAAGACGGGTTGACATAGTGCTTAGTGACATGGTTTAGTGATGGGTTTTTTTATCAGAGATAGGTTGATGGTTGGATGAGATGACCTTAAAGGCCCCTTCCAACCTAGATGATCCTATGATTCTATGATTTTATGTTTTATGCATCTGGGACAAATTATACATCAGGTTTTATAGGTAAGAACTTTATCAGAAGTATTCAGACTGTGAAAATTTCACAATTGTGTGAGTCATTGTGGTTTACCTCCCAAAGCTTGTTTTACATAATTTTAATACTATCTAATGTTAGCAACAAACAGTTAACTCTCCCACTGTTTAAACAGTACCAATAACTCCACTACAGCCAGAATAGAAATATTTTGCTATTTGCCATCTATGTTCCAAAGCCTTCAGATTGCTATTACACATGCAGCGCTTAGTGACTCAGCAACATGTCCCAGGCAGCTGAGTTTCTGAAGAGCAAATCCTGCTTCAGTTATTTAATGTTTTATTTTTCAAACCTTTTTAATGTTATGTTCTGGTTTAACCTCAGTGAGCCCTGCACAGCCACTTGGTCATTCCCCCCGCCCTGCAATGGGATGGGGGAGAGCATCAGAAGGGTAAAAGTATGAAAACTCCTGGGTTGAGATAAAGTGTGTAACAGGTAAACCAAAAATTACATATATAAGCAAAGTAAAATGAGGATTTCATTCACTGCTTCCCATCAGCACGCAGGTGTTCAGCCATCTCCAGGAAAGCAGGGCTCCATCACGCTTAATGGTTACTTGGAAAGACAAACACTGTAACTTCAAATGTACTACTTTCCTCCTTCTTCCCCAGATTTTATTGCTGAGCACAATGTCATATGGTAAGGGATATCATTTTGGCCAGCTGGGGTCACCTTTCCCAGGGGTGTCCTCTTCCCAACACTTTGTGCACCCCTAGTCTCCTTGCTGGTGGAGCAGTGTGAGAAGAAGAGCTCTGTGTAAGAACTGCTCAGTAATAGCTAAAACACCTCTGCATTATAAGCACTGGTTCAGTGCAAACACGAAACATAGCCCCATACTACCTACTATGAAGGAAATTAACTCTGTCCGGCCAAAATCAGCACATCAGTCTAGGTCCTTTTTGCCAGTTATAAGATATTTCCTTAAAGGTTTGCCCTGAGACCAAGGCTTTGTTGTAAGAGTAGTGACCTGTAATAATCTAAGATCCATATACACTGATTTTAGTTTAAAGTTATTGTCAGACAAATTAACACTGTGTTAAGCTGGGTGAAATGCGTATTTGTTGGTTTCAAGATGTCCAAGTAAGTGTTCATATTTATTGTTACTGAGTTTTTGAAACCTACACGCAAATAACCACTAAGAAGAAAGTATACAATACCTTTAAAATTTTATCTGGAAGGAAGTATGCAGAGGAAGCCATATCACGTTCAGCTTCCTGTCACTGTTGCCCTACTTCCTTCATCTGAAATCTGTTACAACAGCCTACTCATGCAAATTTGTGTTTAGAGCATCATGTATGCACAAACTTCTTTACAAACTAGTCATGTTTTCTAACTTGGTATCTTGTAAATCAGTAAGGTTAACAGACATTAAATAAATGAGAAGCTTTTTATATAGCTGAAGGTGCTAATAAAACTAGATATTTTCCTCAATTGTTCTAAAGTGTCTGTAGTTTCAGATTTTTAGAAGAGGCAAATCAAACAAACAAATTGACTCTCCTCGGCTATTTCTAACAAGAAGCCTTTGCTAGTCCAGAATACAAGCAGAATCCTTGGAAAACTGCTCTCATTTGGGGAATGTTTGACAGTAAATCCATTAAAAAGTGAAATCTATTATCTAAAAGGCAAGAAAGCAAACAAAGATGTCATTTTTTCTGCCAATAGATAGGTGCAGTGATCTCCACTGATGCAGAACTTGATGTGAAAAATTGAGGAGGAAGGCAGAGTTTTTGCAGGTCTGTTTTTACCCGATCAGGTGATGTGCAACAATGAATAACTCAGTGGCTGTTTGCCAGGGCAGGGAAAACCAAAAATGTAAAAGATGAGGATCTTTTTTTTTGCTTATTTTAGTCGAAATTACAAAAAGTCTGAAATCATTGGGCACAGGCATAGTATAGCTCTATTGGAAATGGTTTCCAATTTTAATTTAACTTGTATATAAATACTATTACTATCGTATGCTTATCTCTCTCCCTGAAAATATTTACTGAAGTAAATATATAGGCAGGAAAACCTGAAGGTAGATCAAGTTACTGTTTGGACTGGGTAGGTGCAATAAAAAATTAAAGTGTGCGTACTGTTTATACCCATTAAGTATAGATTGTGTGTGAAAACATCTAAAGGTTTACTTGTCCTACAGTGCCTTAAACTGTCTTTTGTCAGATTCCTGAGTGCGGATGGCAGTTCTCTTCAGAAACAATACTTCAGTTGGTACACACCCACTTGTTTATGTGATATCATTGTTTTTCCGATTGCATATCTTCTGTGGGTTTTTTTCACTGTTTCTAGTATGCCCTTCACTAGCTGACAGAGGTCTGAGTCAACCACTGCTTTGGCTGACTAGTAAGGAAGGATCAACCTAAACCTTTTCCCCACTTGGACTTGCACCCAGGTTTAAGTGGTTTTGAAGAAATCAATGACTCCTTTCTCAGAATTAAAAGAAATCACTTAACCTTTTTGAACAGAGAGAGCTCAAAGTGAAGAAATGAAATATAACATAAATAGACATTTATTTGCCTCTCTCTAGCTTCACACAGTGTCTTTGCCAGTTCTTGCATCCAGCTTTCATGTTAGTAAAATAATCTGTTTCTGAGACTCAACAAATTCCATACTCTACTATGGTCCTTGTATAAAGTTTTTCCTTTCCCTCCTTTGAGGAAGGGCTTTCTGTGCCATGCCTCTCTTAGTCTTAGTCAACATAACTTGCAGACTTTGGACAAGCACTGTCTCTCTTGCTTAGAGTACACAATATTTTTTGTGATCCTTTTTTCTCAAAACATGACTGAAGTCTAGTCCCTCCATGGTGCTTGGTTTCTCCAGTACTTGTAAGAAAATACAATACAGTGTTGAACATTTTTTTTCTAAAAAGAAAACACTGTTGGTAAGACATTTATTAAGAAAGTGGCATTTCATTTTAAGGTATTTAATTTTATTCCATGTTCATTGTTTCAACCTCGTATTT